>JAHHZJ010001363.1:0-173094 GCA_021437245.1 Aegilops speltoides
CCGGTCCTCTTCCCAAATATTGAGCGGGAAGGGATCCAACAAAGGCCATTTTGAAAGGGGACAGCTAGTACAAGCTATCATGACTAAAGGTGGTCTGCTCCTGTCAAAGGCACTGGTGATAACGCCATCTTGGGCTCCACAATGACCTCTGTCCTGCCGTCCTGCTCGCCTTGGTCTTATTGCACCGATATGGAAACCTTTACATGCTGCCTCGGTACTCCGCGCCTGCACTTGCCCCCTTAGCACCAAAGGGGAAATGAGGACACTACGTGCGCTGGCGCCCACCTGGCGCCCGCCTGGCCTTGGTCGTCATGGCTTGCGTCACAGGAACCTCGCAAGGTACCCCTTGCCTTGACCTCTTCGCCTCCTCGCGAGGCCGCCTAGTGAGCCCGCTCCTGAGGAGGCCTCGTGTCATCCGCCCCACGAGGCTTGGTCCCTCGCGAGGGTCTTGAGTGTTGGTTGATGAAGACGAGTTGTACTGGGCCTCTGGTAGAGCCATGCCACGGGCCATTGAGTGCAAGTCTGGGACCCCATTCCCGAACACCGACAATAACCCCGAGCCCAAAGGCGCTTTTCGGACTTAGCTGGGCGGCCAAAGGGAAGTGCAGAGCGCCGCGGGCCCCAATAGCCTGCGGCCTTGGTCGATGCATGGTGCCTGATTGGACGTGGGCGTCTTCACTTCCCCACTCTGCCTCAGCAACTGCACGACTTGACGAGTCCCTGCTGCATGCAAAAAGGGTTATCATTACCTGCGATCGTGTAGGTCGACGGTTGGCCTCCCTTGGGCTATAAATGGGGAGGAATGAGATCCCCCGTAGCCCATCTCTTCCCATTTCGCTCGCTACTCCTCCCTCGCTCCGTTGCTTGTAGCGTCCCCCATGGCGCCTGCGAAGAGGTTTTTGGCCGCAGAGAAGAGGAAGGCTCGCCAGGAAGGGCCTGGCTCTCCTCCGCCCAAGCGCGGGCACGGTCACCCCCGCAAGAACCCCGTGACCCCCGCCGTGGCTTCCCGTGGTTGTGGCGGTGGCCCTTCATGTGGTGATGGCCGCCCAGGTCGAGGCAGCCCGGTCGGTGGGGGAAGGCGTGTTGTGGCCGCGCGGCCTCCCCAACCTCACTTCCACTTGGCGGAGGTGCTGCCGTAGTTTGTCGTGTGGTCGGAAAACCCGGCCGGCAACTGGCTTCAGCTCCCGCGCTTCTTCGTCGACGAGCTACTGGCCGCTGGCCCACGCGGGCTCTGGTTGCAGGCGGATGGCTGCTGTATGAGGGCCTCCTAGGTCGCGGTGGAGGTCTCCGCGCCGGCAATACAGCCTTGGCCCGAGGCTGGCAGACGTTTTCCCGCGTGCGCGGTCTTGGCAAGCGATGCATGCTCCACTTCAGGTATGGTGGCGACGCGACCCTCTACATGAGAGTGTTCGGAGAGGATGGCAGCCGCATTGGGTGCTGCCCTGAAGACAGCAACGGCGACGAGGAGCTCGGTCTTGGCGACGGTCGTGATGAAGGTGAAGGTGAACTTGCTCCCGGTGGCGACCATGGCTTGTCAAGCTACGGCGGCTCTTCCTCCGGCGACAGCTCCTCCATCGGTGGCTACGATCAACCACCACGCTGCCGTGCCTACCTCGGGGGCGGCAGTGAGTCGTCCCGTCGCCATGCATCGGTGAAGCGCGAGGCGGGGTCTGGCTGAGCTCAGGAGGTCGCCGTAGATCCCTCCTCGCGAACTGCTGCAAGGCGAGTGCTGCTTTTGTTTTGCTTTCCTTTCTTTCCTGCATCGAGGGAGACAAGTATGGGGCACCGTGAGGGTGTGCAACAAACTATGATTTCCTAGTTAACATGCTGCATCTATTGTTCCTGTGCTGTGTCATGGTATCGTTGTTGTACGTTGGCGTGTAGGAACAACTTAGCTTGGTACGTTTGAAGTAGTTCCTGCCTCACGAGGTGCCCGCTTTAGGCCTTGCCAGACACCTTAAGAGCTTCAAAAAACTCGTTAAGAGGCTATCATTTTGCGGACCCTGGTCGCAAGGGCTGCTGGTTGTGGCCCGGCGCTTCGTGTCGCAGTACCTGAGGGGCACGGACTGAGAGGAGTGTTCCGGCTATGAATTCAAACAAGAGAGCCTCGTGAAAATCAGAAGAGGAAGGGATCACGAGGGCACCCGCACAGTCACCTCGCGAGGCTTGCAAGAGAGGGCAAGTCAGACAACAAGCTGAAGACAGAAAGCAGAGGTAGAAGGCGATGGAACAGAACCGGCAAAGAACACCTGAAGCAACTTTAATCAAGGTTCAAACAAGGAAGAGCAAGGCAACTACAAAAAGCAAATGAAAAGCCGCGTCCAGCACCTAGTCTAGTCTTCGACGTCTTCTCACCAGCGCGGAGCTAAGTGCTGCCACTGGGCGTGGGAGGGAGCCCCCGAGGCCCAACGGCGGCACTCCTGAGACTCGGGGGCGTGTACAGCCCCACTCAGTATTATATGAGAGTGTCACAGGTGGCGGGCTTCACAGGCACTGGGCCTTCTGCACAGGCACCGGGCCTTTCATCAGGGGTAGAACTTTCGGAGATGCTAGATGTTCCAAGCGTTTGGAATGGGTACCCCATCCTGAGTCTCCAGGCGTGCGGTGCCAGACCTGGAGACATGGACGACCTTGAACGGGACCTCCCACATGGGTGAAAGCTTATGCATCCCTTCTCGAGAGGGCACCCGCTTCAGTACGAGGTCACCTACCTCGAGCGTCCTGGGCGGATGCTGCGATAGTGATACCGCTGCAGCACCTGCTGGTATCTTGCCGCCCGTAGCATGGCTTCACGGCGGCGTTCCTCCCTATAGGATCGGAAGTATGTCTAGAGGGGGGGTGATTAGACTACTTGACAACTTAAAAATTTTGCCTTTTGATTGGAGTAGTTTCTTAGCAAGTTCACAATGATAACCAAGTCAAGTATCACCCTACACATGCAATTCTAGAGTTGTGGCAGGGAAAGTAAATTGCATGTATAGTAAATGAGAGGAGGAGAAGAGCAAGCATAATGGAACACGGAGATTTTTCTCGTGGTTCCGATAGGTGGTGCTATCGTCAATCCACGTTGATGGAGACTTCAACCCACGGAGGGTAACGGCTGCTTGCTGAGTCCACGGAGGCTCCACCCACGAAGGGTCCACGAAGAAGCAACCTTGTCTATGCCATCATGGCTTACGCCCACGGAGGACTAGCCTTACTCGGGGTAGATCTTCACAGTAGGCGATCTCCTTGCCCTTACAAACTCCTTGGTTCAACTCCACATCATGGCGGAGGCTCCCAAGCGACACCTAACCAATCTAGGAGGCACCACCCTCCAAAAGGTAATAGATGGGTTGGTGATGATGAACTCCTTGCTCTTGTGCTTCAAATGATAATCTCCCAACACTCAACTCTCCTCACCGATTTGGCTGTGGTGGAGGAAGGATTGAGTGGAAAGCAACTTGGAAAGACTAGAAATCAAGTTTCATATGGTGGGAGTGGAGCAACTTGATCTCAACACAAGGGTAGGTAGTTTTCTTCTCGAAATGTAAGGTAGGAGTGGTAGTTCTTTCGATGGCTCTCTCCACGAATGAAGAGGAGGTGGAGGGTATTTATAGCCTCCACACAAAATCCAACCGTTACACACATTTGACCAATCTCGGTCGGACCGAAGTTGACAACTCGGTGAGACCGAAAGTTCAAATCTTGTGAGCGTTGGGATTTTCGTGGGACCGAAAATACAATCTCGGTTAGACCGATTCTTCCAAAGTCTAGGGTTTGCCAATCTCGGTGGGACCGACTTTCTCATCTCGGTGACACCGATTTGAGTCTGAAGATTCTGAAGCTTGGCAACACCAATTTCGAATGACCGAGTTTGGAATCGGAAAATCCGAGATTCTAGGGTTTTGGCTATATGGTGAGGTGGTTCATCTCGGTGTGGTGAGTTTGGAATCGGTGGGACCGAGATTACTTATGAGTTTATGTTGGAATGAAAGATTGCTGATTGTTTGAGAGATAAATCACTAAGCACTTTAGAGCAACCAGATCATCATCATAACCTCATCCCTTTTAATAGTATTGGCTTTCCTATGGACTCAATGTGATCTTGGATCACTAAACCAAAATGGAGTCTTGAGCTTTTGCCAATGTTTTCCTTAGCATTTTGAGGGTCCACATCATCGGTCATTGCCATTCCCATATCATTGAACTTTTGAAATATTCTCAAGAAATGATTAGTTCAATGATATATATGTTGTTATTAATTACCAAAACCACCGGGGATTAGTTGCACTTTCAATCTCCCCTTTTGGTAATTGATGACAACATATAGATCAAAGCTCGACAAATGATATAATCAATGAATAACATCGTCGCTTTGAGAAGTATGTGATAAGCAAGAGCTCCCCTAAATTTGTGCATTATTTAAGATTTGCGTTTGAATGCAAATGCACAATCGATTAGGATCATGGGTTACTCTTCCATGTCACATACATCTTGGTGGAGCGCACAAAATGATAAGAATGAATAGCATGCACCCGATCACCAAGACATGAGTAAATGATCATACAAGATATGAATGGAATATGATAAGCATCAAGCACACATTAAGCACGGTATGATCAAGCACTCATCAAGATAGAACAAAAGCGTAGTATCAAACACACGGAGTATCTCAAAGAACTCAAAAGTAAGTATCTCAAGGAAAACCGCATAAGCGAAAGAGCAAAAGCGAGCACTCTCTCTCTCGAAGCCCTATGATCTATACAATTTCTCCCCTTTGGCAACAAGTTACCAAAAGTTGAAGGTATAGAGCTAATCGTCACTCGGGACTCTGCTTTGGCGGCTCGTCTGCGTCGATGGAGTGGAGATGGCTGCATCTGCAAAGCTTCTGCTGAAGTCTGTGGAGCTGGAGGAGTGGATCTTGGGAGCTCTTTGGAACTGATGGAGCTGTAGGAGGTCTTGATGTGGTATACAGGATCGACCTTTGGAATAGCAGTGATCTGGGCTTTGTGGGGCACCGCAGCGAGGCTGCTCATAGTCATCTGGACCATGTCACCTTCCATCTCCTTCATAAGTTCTGCCTTCTCCCTCTTAGCTTCCTCGATATCGCATCAAGCTTGTTGGCGGTGACCTGCACTTGATTAGCTTGGCGTCGAGCATGGAACTTATCCTCAACGATCCTCTCAAGGCTCTCCCGAGATTGCACTATCTTTGGCAGCGTAGCTCAATTCTCCGAGTGGCTTCAAGAAGTTGTACGCAACACTCTTGGGCTTTCTTGCTGCTTCCTTCTCGGCTTTAGCTTGTTTAGCAGCTTCAGACTTAGCATGTCCTTCCACAGGGCGTGGGAGCATTCTCGATCATCACAATCTCGTTGTCCTCATGTTCAGCTGCGGTGGCAAGTGGGGTCTATCCAACGGTAGGTGTCCGTGCCAAACTTGGCATTAATGAGCATCTGAATATGCGGAGCAAACCCACACGACCTCTTCTCGTCATTCTTTGTCCTCTTGATAGTCTCAACTATCGGGTCCATCACCTTAAAAGGTGTCTTCGGTCTAGAATGTGCAGCATGTTGATAGAGTACCCTCTTATCATGCGGTGGTCCCGACTTAGGCATCAATGTATGCCTCGGAATGGTATTGGTGGTTGGGAGACACTGCACGAAGGTAGTAGACTGATCCAAGCTTCCAAATCTCTACGTCCTTCTCATCAACCTCATTATACATGTTCTTCATTGACTCGTGGTTTTTCTTCGGAATGCCATACACATCAATGTCATCTTCCCTTGAAACAGGTGCATTCAGCAATGCTCTCCATTCCTCAACTGTAGACTGAAATCTCTGCCCTTCTGTCATCCATACAATCCTGCCATCTGGATAGAAGTGTGCGGTGGCATAGAATTGCATGATCATCTCATCGTTCCAGCAGTCAACTTCTGACCAGCGAAATCTGCAATCCCAAGCGGTGAAGTTCTCATGCACATGTGGGAAATAGTCTCTGTGCTCTTCATCGTCGATGTATTTCGATCAACATATCTTGTGTCGACAACAATTGGCTTCTTGTCCATGAGCCTTTGTCTCATAAAAGTCTTGTTGCTCTTTAGTGTGGAATCTTGGGTCAGCTTCTGCTGTTCTTCTCCTTTGGCATATGGATCTGTTTGCCTCCATAGCTTTGAGTCCTTTGTCCTTTCTCTCCTTCATGTTTTCAGCTCGAGGATGAGCTTCATTATGGTGGCAGGTTTGTCTTAGCTTGAAGCAGAACATGAGCATCATCATCGATTCTGCGGTGGCACATTGTCCTTTTTCTTTTCAAGTGGAATATTTCTCACAGTCTTTACGGGCTTGGCAGCTGGTTTGGCTTGGGCTGCCTTTCTTTGGAGCTGAAGCCTTAGTTTTAGGAGGTGCTCCTGCTGATGGCATCACCCATCAACCATACGAGGTGGCTGAGGTGCTTCCTCATCGAATCATCATCATCATGCGATCTCTTCATGAACTTTCCTCTTCCTCTTGGAAGTCTTCTTAACCTTGCTGGAGGTTTCTTCCATACTGAGCTTCTGTGCAACAGTGGATTTCTTGACCTTGGTTGTGCCTTTCTTTGAATCTTTTCCTTGATAGCTCTTTGCAACCACTTGCCTTTTAGGCTTAGAGGTTATTTCCTCTTCAGCAATGAAATCTGAATCTTCCTCATCTGAGTTTCTCTTCCTCCTGCACAGTGGCGCTGCGAAGCGATCCACTTGGAGTGCTTCTCTCTCCATCATCTGAAAAACTGCTTGCTACGGACTTGTAGCTGCCTCTGGAATCTCAAGCGGCATCTCGGACTGTTACATTGTCACTTCCTTCGGACATGTCGACAACTTTGTGAATAGAGTGGGTATAGGCGAGAATAGAAGAGTTATCACAAAGCGCGGAAGATTTTGCAAAAAGAATGAGTTCAAACTTTAGTTTTAGGTTTTCACGAGAATACATGTCGGTCGAGGAGTCTATTAATTCGGTGAAACCGAAATGTCTAAACAGACCACATACACCACTTTCGGTTGGACGAAATGGGTTTGATCTAGCCGAGACAGTTAGGGTTTCACTAAATTTTCACTTCGGTCTTACCGATTTGCACAACTTCGGTTTCACGAAAAGTGCGGTGCAATGGCGAGAGGCCAAATCGGTCGATCCGAAAATGCGAGAATCGGTCACACCGAGATGTGTTCGTGAAACCTAACCTAAAATTTTCACTCGAAATTTGTCCTATGATCTAAACAATTTGGATAGGGAAATCTCAAACTTGGCAAGAATCATGGCAATGCCTATCGTGCATAGAATCAGCGATTGGAACACGAGAGGATGAAGCTCACCCAATGCGGTGGAGCTTCACTACTGGCGGCAACGGTGCGGTGCGAAGGACCGTTGACGGCGATGGAGACCAGCGGCGGCGCCTGGCGACAGCGGAGGCGATCCGTAGACCAAGGCGGCGGCGAAAGAGTTTTGAGGCGGCGTTTGAAGAAGGTAATCAAGCGCTCTGTCCTCGGTATATATACTCTTCGGTGTCGGTGGGACCGAGTTTGAAAACTTCGGTGGGACCGAGATGGTTAGCTGCGTGCGATTACACGCCGATCCGCCGAAAATTGAAACTTCGGTTTCACCGAGGTGAAAACCTAGATCAATCAAGTGATTTGATGCATCCGATTTGATATATCGGTTTGACGAAAGTACTTAGAAGGTTTTGGAAGTTAGGCTTTTGACGGATCGGTGGCTCCGAGTGCTCCTCACTCGATGCGTCGAAAAAAGTCTTGTTCAAAGTTTGTGATATAAGCATGAATAGAGTTTGAGACAAGAAAGCATAGATAGCTAGGGGAAAAACTTAGGCATTCTTGTCCATCCATTTGGTCAAAAGAAAGAAAACCATAAAGACCAAAGCAACAAATGGATGTCCTCGAATGGATAAAATCATGCATCCAACATGCTCACACAATAAGATAGCAAATGAAATATGTGTCAAACATGCACAAACAAAACACTAACAACTAGCACACAATTTGGCGATGACTAGGTCATCTATATATGAGTATATTGACTTAGGAGTCAAATGAGAACATTTGATCATAGGTCATACTCATCGTTTAAGCACAAGTGGGGTTACCACTTTTCCATAAAGCATTAATGTGTTCACATCATTAGGAGATGTTTTAGCTCATTTCTTTAGAGCAAAGCTCCCCTTGATGTGAGAACCCTTTTAAAGGGTCAAACTAACCTTGGGTTGTCGTTGAAGACTTCATGTAGATGTTGAAGATGTGGATGCTCAATGTTGATGAAGATCATCAAGAGTTGAGAGCAATCCTTTGGATTCGGGCACTTTCAATACCTACATGGGTTAGTCCCACAAGGAACAAACAAGAGTATCCATGGACATAGATTGAAGTACACAATGATGATGTCCATGAAAGCAATGATTACCTTGTCCTTGACTTACCAACATGAGGGTTTGTGACTCCATGAACTAGTGCAAGATGTGGAGGTTGATTGCACAAGTCCTTGCCAAAATGAATATGAGTGAAGTGTATTGGCGGAGTCACCCTCAAGAACTCTCTAGTTCTTCTTCTTCGGAATCCACATCATCTTGATGGGAATCCTTGGGGTAGTAGTTGAGCTCGTTGAAGTAGAACTTGAAGTTGCCTTGGGAACCCACTTGACCATGGCCTTGGGTGCTTCAATGAATGTATCAATCTCCTCTTGAAGCTTGTCCTTGCCTTTTAGCTTGTGGTCTTGTGGTGGAAGGTCATCTTGAGCTTGTTCCTCATTGGAAGAAGTAGGATCATACTTCTCCTCTTGAGAGACGAACTTTGGAGTGGGATATTGACCTTCTTCCCATTCAACACCCTCGGCGTTGAACTTTCGCTCAAAACCAATTCCTTGATTCTTCCTGTGTCTTCCTTGTTTTGCGAACAATTTCCTCAAAGCTCTTGCTTCGGCAAGACTCTTGTAGACACCTTTCTCTATAATCCCTTTCAATAGACTATTTTCTTGCTCAAGTGAAACTTGGCTTGAAACATTGTTAGTGGAATCAAGAGAATTACTAGAAGTAACAACATTTGATTTAACATGATTATTGTTACTACTAGATGAAGAATTTTCTTATGCTTGTCATGCTTAATTTTGATAGGTGGCAAGAAATTAGACAAGAGAAGTCGTTTGGCAAGATATGAAGAACTCTTCTTTGAAGATCGTCATTGATAGCTTTTAGAAACTCATGCTCTTGCTCTAGATTGAGCTTCTCGAGCGTAGCTTCTCATGAGATCTTAGGAGCTCTCTATGATCTTCTTGAGTTGTTTCATGAGCTAACTTAAGAGTGTTTAGTTCTTTAGTTAGGCGCTCAATCTCCTTCATAGCATTGTCATTCGACTCATCTCGACTATAAAGACTACTAGCATGTTCATCATTACTAAGCTCACTAGATTTATCATGTAAAAGCTCATCTTCACCAAGCAAGTCATCCTCATCACTATTAAAGTCAATAAACTCAGGATGTGATACCTTGGGGCCTTTTGCCATGAAGCATCTTCCAATTCCCTCATTTGGTGAATCAAATATGTCATAGGAGTTGGAGTTGGAGGATCGAGAGCAAGACCGCAACACCTTCATCTTGATTGTATTCGGAGTTGGAGTGATAGCTTCTTTGGAGTGATTGTCGGTCGGGCGGAAACCCATTCACCAACATGAGCTTGATGTTTTCTTCTTGTGTAGCTCCTTGATGACTTGTCTTTCCTTTCCGAATCCTTGCTTCTCGAGAGGATCTTCGTTCATAACGATCATCTTTACTCCTTCTCTCTTTTTGGCGACTCTTCTCTTGAGCTTCTTCTTCTTGGAGATTCTTCTCTTCTCTTGTGGGGAGTCGAACACTCATTTGAGTAGTGTCGGGTCTTCCACAATTGTAGCAGATTCGATCACGACTAGAAGATCTCCCTTCATCATATGATCTAGACTTTGAGCTTCTTTCCTTGCTTCTACTCTTGTAGAATTTGTTGAAGTTCTTCACCATTAGGCTTATCTCTTCATTGGAAACTAGCTTGTCACTTGAGGATGTGGGAGCTTCAATTGCAGCTTTGTAAGCACCACTAGACTTGTTGTGAAGCTCTTCCTTATCTTTAAGTGTCATCTCATGAGCAACAATCCTTCCAATGACTTCGGTAGGCTTGAGATCTTTGTAGTTTGGCATCATTTGGATCAAAGTGCACGGTGTCATACTTTCCATCCAAAGCTCGAGAATCTTCTTGATGATGAATCGATCGGTCATTTCTTCGCTTCCTAAGCCTGCCATCTCATTGGTGATGAGAGCAAGCCTAGAATACATTTCAGCGACTCCTTCACCTTCCTTCATCTTGAACTTGTCAAGTGACCTTGAAGAACATCTAGCTTTGATTCCTTCACGGACTCTGTACCTTCGTGCATTTCGACCAAAGTATCCCAAATCTCTTTTGCATTCTCAAGGCGGCTGATCTTGTTGAACTCCTCGGGACACAAAGCATTGAAGAGAATGTCACAAGCTTGAGCATTGTTACGTAACATCCGCAACTCATCCTTGCAGTAGCCAGCGATCCGGTACTTTTCCTTCCTCGAAGAACTCACCTTGCAAGCCAACACAAATAATGCCCCATGCGGCGGGGTTATGTCCAAGAATATGCATTTTCATTTTATGCTTCCAACTAGCAAAGTTTGAACCATCAAAGTAAGGACCTCTCTGAAAATTACCCTCACTAGGCGCCATACTCTCCTAGGTTGTGAAACCAAGCTTATGGAGTCAATGCAATGAAACCAATCAATGGAGACCAAAGCTCGATACCACTTGTAGGATCGGAAGTATGTCTAGAGGGGGTGATTAGACTACTTGACAACTTAAAATTTTGCCTTTTGATTGGAGTAGTTTCTTAGCAAGTTCACAATGATAACCAAGTCAAGTAACACCCTACACATGCAATTCTAGAGTTGTGGCAGCGGAAAGTAAATTGCATGTATAGTAAATGAGAGGAGGAGAAGAGCAAAGCATAATGGAGACACGGAGAATTTTTCTCGTGGTTCCGATAGGTGGTGCTATCGTCAATCCACGTTGATGGAGACTTCAACCCACGGAGGGTAGCGGCCTTGAGTCCACGGAGGCTCCACCCACGAAGGGTCCACGAAGAAGCAACCTTGTCTATGCCATCATGGCTTCGCCCACGGAGGACTAGCCTTACTCGGGGTAGATCTTCACAGTAGGCGATCTCCTTGCCCTTACAAACTCCTTGGTTCAACTCCACATCATGGCGGAGGCTCCCAAGCGACACCTAACCAATCTAGGAGGCACCACCCTCCAAAAGGTAATAGATGGGGTTGGTGATGATGAACTCCTTGCTCTTGTGCTTCAAATGATAATCTCCCCAACACTCAACTCTCCTCACTGATTTGGCTGTGGTGGAGGAAGGATTGAGTGGAAAGCAACTTGGAAGACTAGAAATCAAGTTTCATATGGTGGGAGTGGAGCAACTTGATCTCAACACAAGGGTAGGTAGTTTTCTTCTCGAAATGTAAGGTAGGAGTGGTAGTTCTTTCGATGGCTCTCTCCACGAATGAAGAGGAGGTGGAGGGTATTTATAGCCTCCACACAAAATCCAACCGTTACACACATTTGACCAATCTCGGTCGGACCGAAGTTGACAACTCGGTGAGACCGAAAGTTCAAATCTTGTGAGCGTTGGGATTTTCGATGGGACCGAAAATACAATCTCGGTTAGACCGATTCTTCCAAAGTCTAGGGTTTGCCAATCTCGGTGGGACCGACTTTCTCATCTCGGTGACACCGATTTGAGTCTGAAGGTTCTGAAGCTTGGCAACACCAATTCGGAATGACCGAGTTTGGAATCGGAAAATCCGAGATTCTAGGGTTTTGGCTATATGGGTGAGGTGGTTCATCTCGGTGTGGTGAGTTTGGAATCGGTGGGACCGAGATTACTTATGAGTTTATGTTGGAATGAAAGATTGCTGATTGTTTGAGAGATAAATCACTAAGCACTTTAGAGCAACAGGTCATCATCATAACCTCATCCCTTTTAATAGTATTGGCTTTCCTATGGACTCAATGTGATCTTGGATCACTAAACCAAAAATGGAGTCTTGAGCTTTTGCCAATGTTTTCCTTAGCATTTTGAGGGTCCACATCATCGGTCATTGCCATTCCCATATCTTGAACTTTACGAAATATACTCAAGAAATGATTAGTTCAATGATATATATGTTGTTATTAATTACCAAAACCACCCGGGGATTAGTTGCACTTTCACTCCCCCAGCACGAGGTCCATCCCCCGCATGGCGTCCTGCTGCGCCTCATCAAATGCCAGGACACGCGCGGAGCGGCGCCTGACCTCATTAGGGAGAACCGCTTCTGCTTCGTAGATGAGGAAGAATGGGGTCTCGCCTGTTGGCTTGGTGGCGGTAGTGTGGATGGACCACATCATGGACTGTTGCTCGTCGTGCCAGCCCCTGCTGCAGGCCTCCATCTTCTTCTTGAAGGTTCTGGTCTTGAGGCCCCTTAGGACCTCCGCGTTGGCGCGTTCGGCATAGCCGTTGCTCCAGGGGTGCGCCACCTAAGCGTAGCAGATCTGTGTTCCAAGGTTAGCACAATACATTTTGAAGAGATTGCTGGTGAACTGTGAACCGTTTTTGGTGATGATGCGGTTAGGGACCCCAAACCGGCTCACGAGGCCCTTCATGAACTTGACCACGGAACCGACTGGGATGGTGCGGACAGCTTCCACCTCCGCCCACTTGGTGAACTTGTCGATGGCGACGTAGAGGTAGCGGTAGCCCCCAGGCGCTCGAGGGAATGTGCCCAAGATATCCAGCCCCCAGACCGTGAACGACCACGAGAGCGGGATGGTCTGCAGGCCCTGTGCTGGCTGATGGATCTGCTTGGCGTGGAATTGGCAGGTTTCGCAGGACTTCACCAGCTCGGTCGCGTCGTTGAGTGCCGTAGGCTAGTAGAACCCACTGCGAAATGCCTTGCCGACGAGGGTCCATGACGACGAGTGGTGTCCGCAATCTCCATCGTGTATGTCGGCCAGCAGCTCTTTCCCCTGTTCCCTAGAGATGCAATGCAGGGAAACGTCATTCAGCCGCTTCCGGTATAACTCACCGTCTTGAATGCAGTAGGTCGTGGCCTACCGGGCCACGTGCTCCGTGTCCTCCTCCTTCTCCGGCAGCGTCCCTTGTGTCAGGTACTCCTTGAATTCCTTGGTCCAGCATCCCTCCTGAGGCTCCAGCTCCAAGAGTAGGCACGCTCGAGTCGGACCCACGGGCGGGGCTCTGTGGCGAGTAGTGAGGAGTTCTTCCCGAGGCTGTGCCGTTCTTGAAAGTGGTGGTTCCACCGATGGCTTGAAGAGTCGTTCCTCGAAAATGCCAGGCTCCTGAGGCAGCCGTTTGGATGCCCTCCTGGCGATGTCATCAGCCTCTTGGTTGGTGCCACGGGGCACGTGCTGCAGCTCCAGCCCCTAGAACTGCTTCTCCATCTTGCGTACCTCTGCGAGATATGCTTCCATGTGCTCGTCCTTCGGCTCGTACACCTTGTTGGAGAAGTTGATGCGGAGTTGGGAATCCCCCTTGATGACGAGGCACTTCATTCCCAGTGCGGCCGCAGCTTTCAGGCCTGCTATGAGGCCCTCTTATTCGGCTATGTTGTTGGAGACCTTCTCGCCATGCTGGAAACAGAGATGTACGGCGTAGTAGAGCTTGTCCTGAGTGGGCGATATAAGCACTACACCACCCCCCGCGCCCTGTCACGAGAAGGCACCATCAAAATACATGACCCAGCCGTCCGGTGCCTCACTTCCTGGGGAGAGACACCGATCCTCGCCCTCCTTCAGCTATGGTGCGTCCGCCCATTCCGCTACGAAATTAGCAAGTGTGGCTCCCCTGATGACCCTGGTTGTGTTGGACTCCAATTGAAATGCATGCAGCTCGATATTCCATTCGGCGACTTTCGCAGCGAAGTTGGGGCTCCTGAGCACACTTTCCAATGGGTAGGCCGAGATGACCTTGATGGGGTGACCTTGAAAATAGTGCCATAGCTTACGCGAGGCCACCAAGAGCGCGAGTAAGAGCTTCTAAGGCATGGGGTACCGTACCCTTGCATCCCGCAACACCATGCTGACGAAGTACACCGGGTGATCAACGAGGGTGAGTGTGCTGACGTGGCCTGCGTCTTCCGAAGGTTGAGGTGCCTCCTGAGATAATGGAGCCCCCATCGCCTAGTCGCTTGGTGGGGCCTCTTCAGCCCTGGGGGCATCTTTCTGCTGAGCTTGGTCCCCTACTGCCGTTGTCGTGGTCCTCGCGAGGCATTCCTGGTCTTGTGTCGCCCCGACTGAGACCATGGCTGGGCGGGACACGGCCTTACCCTAGCATTCCTCCCAAACCGCCACCAGGGTCGCGCTGGCGGAATAGGGAGTGGCGGTAAGGTAGAGCACCAGGGGCTCAAGAGGGCGCGGCGCCACCATCACGGGAGGGCTGGTCAGGTGTTTCTTGAGGTCTTGAAACGCTTGGTCAGCCTCATGTGTCCACTCAAACGGGCCCTTTTTCTTCATCATCTTGAAGAACGTAGGGCGCGCTCCCCCAGCTTGGAGATGAAGCATTCAACACAGTCACGCGAATGGTAAGCTTCTATATTTGTCTGAGGGTTTGCGGCAGACTCATGTCTTCGATTGCCTTGACCTTCTCCGAGTTGGCCTCGATCCCCCTGTGGGACACGAGGAAGCCCAACAGCTTGCCTGAAGGGATGCCGAACACGCACTTTACGGGTTGAGTCGCAGGTCTACCTGGCGAAGGCTCACGAAGGTCTCCTCCAGGTCCTAGATCAAGGTCCTTGCCTCCCAAGATTTCACCACAATGTCACCGACGTAAGCCTCGGCGTTTTCCCCGAGCTGCCGGCCCAAGGCAATGTGCATCAGCCGTTGGAAGGTCGCGCCCGCGTTGCGCAACCCAAACGGCATGCAAGTGTAGCAGTATACCCCACATGGGGTCAGGAAAGATGTCTTCTCTACGTCTTCCACAGCCATCTTGATCTAGTGATAACCCGAAAACGCATCCAAGAAACACAGCAGGTCGCACTCGGCGGTGGAGTCGACGATCTGGTCGATGTGGGGAAGCGGGAACGGATCTTGGGGGCAGGCCTTGTTGATGTTGGTGAAGTCGACGCACATGCGCTCCTTTCCCCCCTTCTTTGGCACGGCAATAGGGTTCGCCAGCAATTCGGGATAGCGAACCTCGCAAATAACACCTGCTGCCTCCAGCTTGCGGGTTTCTTGGACGATAAAGGCCTTCTTCTCTGTGGACTGCCGCCCTGCTTTTTGCTTCACAGGGCATACATTGGGGCACACATTCAGGTGTTGCTCAATCACCTCCCTTGGGACCCCCACTAGCTGCTTGGGTTCCCACGTGAACACCTGCTTGTTCGCACGCAAGAACTTCACAAGTGCCTTCTCCTGGTCGGGGTCGAGGTCGGCACCTATGGTGAAGGTGGCTCCCGAGGACCCGTCTTCCTCAACTGGCACATGTTTGGTCTCCGTCTTATCCTGAGTGAACAGCTGCTTCTTTTTGGTTGGTGCAGCTTCCTTGGCCTTGGAGGCGTCCACGTCGGCAGGCTGCACCGCCGCGGCGGCCTTGAGGGCCATCTTGAGCGCCATAAGATCCTCCTTGGTATCTCTAGCTATGGTGAGGACGCCATCGCTCCCGGGCATCTGCATGAGGTTGTAGGCTAGATGGGTTACTGCCATGAACTGAGCCAGGGCAGGGTATCCGAGGATGGCGTTGTACGAAAGGCCGATGTGAGTAACATTGAAGTCGACCAGCTCCATGCGGTAGTTGTCGCGGGTGCCAAGGTCATGGGAAGGCGGATCTGCCCTAGGGAACTGGAGGAACCGCCCCCGACGCCTGAGAAGGGCTTGCTGGGTCAGAGCCGCTCCGGCGGTACGTGGAGGAGGCTGAAGGCCTCCACCGAGAGCATGTTGAGGCCGGCACCATCGTCAATGAGGGTTTTGGTGACGGCCACCTGGCAGATGGTGGGCGTGCAGAGCATCGGGAGCGCACCCGAGTAGGCGGTGTTGATGGGGTGATCTTTCGAGTCGAAGGTTTGGTCGGGCTCGGGCGCCACCCAACCCGGGGGAGCTCCTTGCCGCACGAGGGCGGTGCTAATCTGGTGAAAGAACAGCTTGGCGTGGCGGTCTGAGGGTGGCGCCTGCGAGCCACCCAGGAGAGCGGCGATGATCGGGGGCACCGGCACCGCATAGTGGACGAGGAAGAGGTCGCGCAACTCCTCCCAGGAGGCCACAGAAGATGCTGGCAGGTTGAGCAACCATGTGTGCGGGACGCCAGTGAGGGCCATTGGAAGCCAATTGGCCATGACCTTGTCGTCTCCCCAGGCCTTGAGGACGGCCTCCTCGTATGCCAGCAGGAAAGCCGCCGGGTCCATCACGTCGTCATAGCACGGCGGCATCTCTGGCTTAAACTTGGTCGGCCACTACACCTGCCGTAAGGCGGGGGCCAAGGTTCGGAGCCCCCTGGCCCAAGCGCTGGCACCGGTTGACGGAGCCGGAAGCGCGATGTCTGCCATGAGGGTGAAGCGGGGTGCTGGCGAAGAGTGGGTCGACAGAAGGAGAAGCTCCGGCGCACCCCTACCTGGCGCGCCAAATGTCCGATTTTGGGTTCCGGCAAAACCCTTGCAGTTCGAACACTGGGGTATGCACGAAGATTTCCCGCTACCGAATCTCGCTCTCATCCTCGCTGCGATCCCTAAGCTTAGCTAGATGAACTCACAACACAAGAGACACAAGATTTATATAGGTTCGGGCCACCGTTGTGGTGTAATACCCTACTCCTGTGTGGTGGTGGTGGATTGCCTCTTGGGCTGGTGATGAACAATACAAGGTAAGAACAGCCTCCTGAGGAGAGATGTTCTTGAGCTGGTGTGGTGTCAAGATGAATTCGATCCCCTTTCTACTGTGGTGGCTAGCCCTATTTATAGAGGCTCCAGTCCTCATCCCAAATATTAAGGAGAAGGGATCCAACAGCGGCCATTTTGAAAGGGGACAACTAGTACAAGCTATCCTGACTAAAGGTGGTCTTCGCCTATCAAAGGCGCTGGTGATGACGCTGTCTTGGGCTCCACGATGACCTCCGTCCTACCGTCCTGCTGGCCTTGGTCTTGTTGCACCGATATGGAAACCTTTGCCTGATGCCTCGGTACTTCGCGCCTGCGCTTTCCCTCTTAGCACCAATGGCAAAACGAGGATACTGCGCGCGCTAGCGCTCGCCTGGCCTTGGTCGTCATGGCTTGCGTCACGGGAACCTCGCGAGATACCCCTTGCCTTGATCTCTCCGCCTCCTCGCGAGCCCTCCTGATCAGGCCGCTCCTGAGGAGGCCTTGTGTCGTCCGCCCCGCGAGGCTTGGCACCTCACAAGGGTCTTGAGTGTTGGTTGATGAAGACGGGCCGTACCGGGCCTCTTGTGGAGCCACGCCGCGGGTCGCAGGCAGGCAAGTCTGGGGACCCCCATTCCCAGAACGCCGACAGGTCCCACCACCATTGGCCTTGCTCGACGCACGGGAAAACCGGAAACTGTCCTGGAATCAAGACTAATGAAGAAGCAAATAGGATCTCAAGGGACCAACTTCTTCAACAGCGCTGCCTGTGCACTTATTAGGCCCTACCCCGACGACGCTCGGCAGCGCGTTCAGGGTAACCCATTGGCTTCTGTCAGTGCAATAGTCCCAGGGCTTGTTGACCTGACTGTGCACAAGCACAAGATCAAGATTGAGGCACCGGAACTAGAGACCAAGAGACTCGAAGAACCAGCTAACGGATCAAGAGGAGACCAAGGCCAACAGAGCGGCAGGGCGGAGGTCACCATGGAGCCCAAGACGGCGTCATCACTAGTGCCTTTGGCAGGCGAAGACCACCTTTAGTCAGGATAGCTTGTACTAGATGTCCCCTTTCGAAATGGCCGTTGTTGGCTCCCTTCCCGCTCAATATTTGGGAAGAGGACCAGGGCCTCTATAAATAGGGCTAGCCACCACAGTAGAAGGCATCTCATCTAGAGCCAACGGAGACGGATCGATTCCTCCTCAAACACACCACCACAAGAACATCTCTCCTCGCGAGGCTGTTCTTCCTCTGTACTGTTCATCATCAGCCCAAGAGGCAATCCACCACACCACACAGTGTATTAGGGTATTACACCACAACAGTGGCCCGAACCAGTATAAACCTCGTGTCTCTTGTGTTGTTCATTGTGCTAGCATAGAAACCGTGGCGAGGCTGAGGGCGTGTTTCGGTAAGGAGAAGATCTTCGTGCGCACCCCAGAGTTCGAACCTTATGGGTTTTGCCGGAACCCGATATCCGATATTTGGCATGACAGGTAGGGGTGCACCGGAGCTCTTCCTTCTGTCGACTCGCTCTCCACCAACACCTCACTTCCCCCTCATGGTGGGCATCGTGCCTCCTGCCCCGGCGGCCGGCGCCGACACCGGGGCCAGGGGGCTCCAAGCCTTGGCCCCCTCCCTACGGCAGGTGCAGTGGACGCACAAGTTCAAGCCAGAGATGCCGCTGCGCTATGACGGTGCGGCGGACCCGCTGGTTTTCCTGCTGGCATATGAGGAGGCCATCCTCAAGGCCGGAGGCGACGACAAGGTCCTGGCCAACTGGTTTCCCATGGCCCTCACCGGCGTCCCGCGCGTTTGGCTGCTCAACCTGCCGGCATCTTTTGTGGCCTCTTGGGAGGAGCTGCACGACCTCTTCCTCACCCACTACGTGGCGTTGGCGCCCCCGGTCGTCGCAGCTCTCCTAGGTGGCTCGCAGGCGCCACCCTCAGACCGCCACGCCAAGCCATTCTTTCGCCAGATCGGCGCCGCCCTCGCACGGCAAGGAGTTCCTCCAGGTTGGGCGGCACCCAAGGCTGACTTGACCTTCAGACGATCACCCCGTCAACACCGCCTGCTCGGGTGCGCTCCCAATGCTCTGCACGCCCACCATCTGCTAGGTGGCCATCACCAACAACCTCATCGACGGCAGTGCCAGCCTCAACGTGCTCTCGATGGAGGCCTTCAGCCTCCTCCATGTGCTGCTGGAATGGCTCCAACCCAGCAAGCCCTTCTCGGGCGTCGGAGGCGGATCCTCCAGCTCCCTGGGGCAGATCCGCCTTCCTATGACCTTCGGCACCCACGACAACTTCCGCACGCAGCTGATCACCTTCGACATCGCCCACTTCGGCCTCCCGTACAACACCATCCTCGGATACCCTGCCTTGGCTCAATTCACGGCAGCGACCCATCCGGCCTACAACCTCATGAAGATGCCTGGGAGCAGCGGCGTCCTCACCGTAACTGGAGACACCAAGGAGGCTCTGTTGGCGCTCAAGCTCGCCATCAAGACCGCCGCGGCGGCACAGCCAGCCGTCACGGACACCTCCAAGGCCAAGGGGGCTGCACCGACCAAGGAGAAGCAGATGTTCACTCAGGACAAGGCAGAGACCAAACAAGTGCCAGTTGAGGAAGACGGGTCCTCGGGATCCACCTTCACCATAGGTGCCAACCTCGACCCCGACCAAGAAGAGGCGCTGGTGAAGTTTTTGCGCTCGAAAAAGGAGGTGTTCGCGTGGGAATCCAAGCAGCTAGCAGGGGTCCCAAGGGAGGTGATTGAGCATCACCAGAAAGTGTGCCCCAACGTACGCCCCGTGAAGAAGAAAGCAAGACGGCAGTCCACCGAGAAGCAGGCCTTCATCGTCCAAGAGACCTGCAAGCTAGTGCAGCGGGAGTTATTCGCGAGGTTCGCTACCACGAATGGCTGGCAAATCCTGTCGTCGTGCCAAAAAAGGGAGGAAAGGAGTGCATGTGCGTCCACTTCACCAATCTCAATAAGGCCTGCCCTCAAGATCCATTCCTGGTCCCCCGCATCGACCAGATTGTCGACTCCTCCGCCAAGTGCGACCTACTGTGTTTCTTGGATGTGTTTTCGGGTTATCACCAAATCAAGATGGCGATAGAAGACGTGGAGAAGACAACCTTCCTGACCCCATGTGGAGTGTACTGCTACACCTGCATGCCGTTCGGGTTGCGCAACACGGTCGCAATCTTCCAACGGCTGATGCACATCGCCTTAAGCTGGCAGCTCGGGAAAAACGCTGAGGCATACGTCGACGACATTGTGGTGAAGTCTCGGGAGGCAAAGACCTTGATCCAGGATCTGGAGGAGACCTTTGCGAGCCTCCGCAAGGTGGACCTGTGACTCAACCTATAGAAGTGCGTGTTTGGCGTTCCTTCCGGCAAGCTTCTGAGCTTCCTCGTGTCCCACAAAGGGATCGAGGCCAACCCGGAGAAGGTCAAGGCAATCGAAGACATGAGTCCACCGCAAACCCTTAGAGAAATGCAGACGCTCGCTGGATGTGTAACTGTGTTAGGACGCTTCATCTCCAAGCGGGGGTAGCGTGCCCTGCCTTTCTTCAAGCTGATGAAGAAGAACGGCCCGTTTGAGTGGACATAGGAGGCCGACCAAGCGTTTCAAGACCTCAAGAAATATCTGACTAGCCCTCCTGTGATGGTGGCACCGCGCCCTCTCGAGTCCCTGGTGCTCTACCTCGCCGCCACACCCTACTCCGCCAGTGCAGCTCTAGTGGCGGTTCGGGAGGAGCGCCAAGTCAAGGCTGCATCACGACCGGCCACGGCCCCGACCGCGGTGGCACAAGACCAAGAAGGCCTCGCGAGGACCATGGCCTCGGCGGATGGAGACCAGGCTCAGCAGGAAGACGCCCCCAGGGCTAAAGAGACCGCGCCAGGCCACCAGGTGCTGGGGGCTCCGATGTCTCAGGAGGCGCCTCACCCTCCAGAGGGCACAGACCTCGTCAGCACACCCACCCTTGTCGAGCATCCGGTGTACTTCATCAGCACGATGTTGCGGGATGCAAGGGCACGATACCCCATGCCTCAGAAGCTCTTCCTCACGCTATTGGTGGCCTCGCGTAAGCTGCAGCACTACTTTCAAGGTCACCCCATCAAGGTCGTCTCAGCCTACCCATTGGAAAAGGTACTCAGGAGCCCCAACTCCGTTGGAAGGGTCGCCGAATGGAACATCGAGCTGCAAGCGTTTCAGTTGGAGTTCAGCACAACCAGGGTCGTCAAGGGAGCTGCACTTGCAGATTTTGTGGCGGAATGGACAGAGGCGCCAGGGCTCGAAGCAGGCGAGGATCAATCACTCTACCTTGGAAGCGAGGCACCAAATGGCTGGGTCATGTACTTCGACGGAGCATTCTCGCGTCACAGCGCGGGGGCTGGTGTAGTGCTTATATCCCCCTCTCAGGACAAGCTCTATTACTCCGTGCAACTCTGTTTCCAGCAGGGCGAGAAGGTCTCCAAGCTGCAGCAACACTGGGGGTGAAGCGCCTCATCATCAAGGGCGATTCACAGCTCCTCGTCAACTTCTCCAACAAGGTGTATGAGCCCAAGGACGAACAGATGGAAGCGTATCTTGCGGAGGTGCGCAGGATGGAAAAGCAGTTTTGGGGGCTGGAGTTGCAGCATGTGCCCTGCGGCACCAACCTAGAGGCTGATGACATCACCAGGAGGGCATCGAGGTGGCTGCCTCAGGAGCCTGGAGTTTTCGAGGAACTGCTCTTCAAGCCATCGGCGACACCATCACTTTCAAGCACAGCACAGCCTCGGGAGGAACTCCCTTGGCCACCTGCCACAGGAGCCCCGGCATGTGGCCCGTCCTCGGGAGCATGCTTACTCTTGGCGCTGGAGCCTCAGGAGGGATGCTGGACCGTGCAATTCAAGGACTACATGATGCAAGGGACGCTGCCGGAGAAAGAGGAGAACGCAGAACGCATGGCCCGGCAGGTGTCGGATTTCGGGTTCCGGCAGACCCTTGAGGTTCGAACACTGGGGTGCGCATGAAGATCTCTCCCCTACCAGCTCGCGTCTCAAAGTCTCGCAAGGATCTAAGCAAGAAAGATGAACAGACAAGGGACACAAGATTTATACTGGTTCAGGCCACCATTGTGGTGTAATACCCTACTCCAGTGTGTGGTGTGGTGGATTGCCTCAGGGACTGATGGTAAGCAGTACAAGGGAGAACAGCCTCATGAGGGGCTGTTCTTGAGCTGGTGCGATGAAGCTGCTTGGGTGAGTTGATCAGCCTCTCTCTCTCTCTCTCTCTCTCTCTCTCTCTCTCTCTCTCTCTCTCTCTCTCTCTCTCTCTCTCTCTCTCTCTCTCTCTCTCTCTCTCTCTCTCTCTCTCTCTCTCTCTCTCTCTCTCTCTCTCTCTCTCTCTCTCTCTCTCTCTCTCTCTCTCTCTCTCTCTCTCTCTCTCTGGGCGATCTGTTTCTAGATGCCTCCAGATGCCTCTACCCTGTGGTGGCTAGTCCTATTTATAGAGCGAGGCCCTGCGCCTCTCCCCAAATAATGAGCGGGAAGGGCGCCAACAATTGGCCATTTTGAAGGGGAACATCTGGTACACTTATCCTGACTAAAGTTGGTCTTCGGCTGCCAAAGGCCCTGACGGTGACGCCGCCCTAGGCTCCACGGTGACCTCCATCTTGCCGTTCTGCTGGTCTTGGTCTCATTGCACCGAAACGGTAACCTTTGCCTGATGCCTTGGCCTGTGCTTGCCCCCTTTGCACAGAAAGGGAAACAAGGACACTACGCAGGCCGGCGCCCGCCTGGCCTCGATCGTCATGGCTTGCGTCATGGGACCCTCGGGAGGTGCCCTGCCTTGATCTCTCCGCCTCCTCGCGAGCCTGCTTGAGGAGACTGCTCCTGAGGAAGCTTCCTGTCATCCGCCCCATGAGGTTTGGCCCCTCGCAAGGGTCTTGAGCTTGAGCTGATGAAGCTGGGCTACATTGGGCCCCCACTTGAGCCACGCCGCAGGCCGCAGGCGAGCATGTCAGGGACCCCGTTCCCGAGCGCCGATAGTGAGCCATAGCCTCTGCATCAAGGCGGAGAACTCTACCGGAAGCGGCCAAATGACGTTTCCCTACGTTGCATCTCCAGGGAACAGGGCAAGGAATTGCTGGCTGACATACACGATGGAGATTGCGGACACCACTCATCATCAAGGACCATCGTCGGCAAGGCGTTTTGCAGCGGGTTCTACTAGCCTACAACACTCAACAACGCGATCGAGCAGGTGAAGTCTTGTGAAGCCTGCCAATTCCATGCCAAGCGGATCCATCAGCCAGCTCAGGGCCTGCAGACCATCCCGCTCTCGTGGCCGTTCGCGGTCTGGGGGCTGGATATCTTGGGCCCATTTCCTCGAGGGCCTGGGGGCTACCCGCTACCTCTATGTCGCCATCGACAAGTTCACCAAGTGGGAGGAGGTGGAAGCCGTCCGCACCATCCCAGCCGGTTCTGCAGTCAAGTTCATCAAGGGCCTCGTGAGCCAGTTTGAGGTCCCAAACCGCATCATCACCAACAACGGTTCACAGTTCACCAGCAATCTCTTCAAAATGTATTGTGCTAACCTTGGAACGCAGATATGCTATGCTTTGGTGGCGCGCCCCCGGAGTAACGGCTAGGCCAAACGCGCCAACGCGGAGGTCCTGAGGGGCCTCAAGACCAGGACCTTCAAGAAGAAGCTGGAGGCCCGCGACAGGGGCTGGTACGACGAGCTCCAGTCCGTGCTGTGGTCCATCTACACTACCACCACCAAGCCAACTGGTGAGACCCCGTTCTTCCTCGTCTACGGAGCAGAGGCGGCCCTACCTCAGGAGGTCAGGCATCGCTCCGCGCGGGTCCTAGCGTTTGATGAAGCGCAACAGGACGCCATGTGGGGGATGGACCTCGTGCTGGGGGAGGAGCGCCATCGAGAAGCCACATTACGAGCAGCAAGATACCAACAGGCGCTGCGGCGGTATCACTGCCGCAACATCCGCCCCAGGACTCTCAAGGTAGGTGACCTCGTACTAAGGCGGGTGCTCTCCAGGGAAGGGCTGCATAAGCTCTCACCCATGTGGGAGGGCCCGTTCAAGGTTGTCCATGTTTCCAGGCATGGCGCCGCGCGCCTGGAGTCCCAGGAAGGGATGCCCGTCCCAAACGCCTTGAACATTCATCACCTCCGGAAGTTCTACCCTTGAAGAAAGGCCCAGTGCCTGTGAAGAAGGCCTGGTGCCTGTGAAGCTCGCCGCCCGAAGAAAGGCCCGGTGCCTGTGAAGCTCGCCCCCCGTGACACTCTCACGTAATAATGAGTTGGGGCTGTACACGCCCCAGAGTCTCCGGAGCGCCGCCCTCAGGCCTCGGGGGCTCCCGCCCATGCCCAGTGGCAGCACTTAGCTCCGTGCTGGTGAGAAGACATCAAAGACTAGACTAGGTGCCGGACGCGGATTTTCATTTGCTTTCCGTGGTTGGCTTGTTCTCCCTTGTTTGAACCTTTATTGAAGTTGCTTCCTCTGTTATTTGCCGTCTTCTGCCCCTGTTCTCTGTTTTCTGCTTTTGTCTGACTCGCTCTCTCTCTCGCAAACCTCGCGAGGGGGCTGCGCGGGCGCCCTCGTGAGCCCTTCCTCTCTTGATTTTCGTGAGGCTCTCTCGTTCGAGTTCACACCGGGAGCACCCCTCCCGGTCCATGCCCCTTGGGCATCGCGACACAAAGCACCGGGCCATAGCCGGCAACCCTCACGACCAAGGTTCGGAAATGATTCTCTCAACAGATTTTTGCAGCTCTTAAGGCGCCCGGCGTGGCCTCAAGCAGGCACCTCGCGAGGCGGAAACTATTGCAAATGTCCCGAGCTAAGTTGTTCCTACGCACAGGCACATAACAACGACACCACAACACAGCACAGGAACAATAAATGTAGTACGATAATTACGGGATCATAGTCTGTTGCACGCCCCCATGGGGCTCCATACTTCTCTCTCTTGATGCAGGAAAAGAAGGAAAATTGAATAAAAACAGCGCACGCCTTGTGACAGCTCGCGAGGAGGGATCTGCGTTGTCCTCTCGAGCTCAATCAGACTCCACCTCACGCTTCACTGGGGTGCAGCAACGGGATGACCCGCTACCGCCCTCGAAACGGGTGCGGCGGCGTGGTGGCTGATCACGGCCACCGCTGGAGGAGCTGTCGCCGAAGGAGGAGCCTCTGAAGCTCAACGAGCTGCGGTCGCCGCCGGGAGCGGGTTCGCCTTCGCCCTCCTCACGGCTGTTGCCAAGGCCGAGCACCTCGTTGCCATCATCGTCTTCAGGGCAGCACCCAACACGACGGCCATCTTCTTCGAACAAGCCCACATAGAGGGTCGCGTCACCGCCGTACTTGAAGTGTAGGGTGCACCGCCTGCCCAGGCCACACGCGCGGGCAAATGTCTGCCAGCCCCGGGCCAGGGCCACATTTCTGGCGACGGAGATCTCCACCGTGACCCAGGTGGCCTTGCTGCAGCAGCTGTCTGGCTGCAACCAGAGCCCGCCGGGGCCAGCGGCCTTTAGTTCACCGGCGAAGAAGCAAGGGAGCTGGAGCCAGTTGCCGGCCAAGTTGTCCGACCACACAACAAACTCCTGCAGCACCTCTGCCGAATGGAAGCGCGGCCGGGGAGGCTGAGCAGCCACAGCACGCCTTCCTCCACCAACTGGGCTGCCTCGACACGGGCGGCCACCACTGCGTGAAGGGCCGCCGCCGCAACCATGAGAAGCCGCGAGGGGGGTCGTGGGATGCTTGCGAGGACGACCGCGACCACACTTGGGCGGAGAAGAGCCAGGCCCTTCCTGGCGAGCCTTCCCTTTCTCCGCGGCCGAGAACCTCTTCACGGGTGCCATGGGACGATGCAAGAAACATGAGCGAGGAGGGAGAAGAAGCAGACGGAGTAGGAGGAGATGTGCAACAGGGGCTTTCACCCGTCCCCATTTATAGTCCAGGGGAGGCCAACCGTCGACCTCCACGATCGCAAGTAATGATGACTCTTTTTGCATGCAGCAGGGACTCGTCAAATCGGGCAGTTGCTGAGGCAGCGTGGGGAAGCGGAGACGCCCACGTCCAATCAATCGCCACGCGGCGACCAAGGCCGAAGGCTGTTGGGGCCCGCGGCGCTCCACACTTGCCCTTTGGCTTCACCGCTAAGACAAGTCCGAGCACGCCTTGGGCCCAGGGGCTACTGTCGGCGTTCTGGGAATGGGGGTCCCCAGACTTGCCTGCCTACGGCCTGCAGCGTGGCTCAACCAGTGGCCTAGTATGGCCCGTCTTCATCAACCAACACTCAAGACCCTCGTGAGGGGCAAGCCTCGCGGGGCGGACGACTCAAGGCCTCCTCAGGGGTGGCCTCACCAGGCAGGCTCGCGAGGAGGTGGAGAGATCAAGGCAAGGGGTACCTCGCTAGGTGCCCGTGATGCAAGCCATGACGATCAAGACCAGGCGGGCGCCAGGAGGGCACCAGCCTGCGTAGTGTCCTTGCTTCCTGTTCGGTGCAAAGGGGGCAAGCGCAGACGCTGAGTACCGAGGCATCAGGCAAAGGTTTCCATATCGATGCAACGAGACCAAGGCCAACAGAGCGGCAGGGCGGAGGTCACCGTGGAGCCTAAGATGGCGTCATCACCAGTGCCTTTGGCAGGCGAAGAACACCTTTAGTTAGTATAGCTTGTACTAGTTGTCCCCTTTCGAAATGGCCGTTGTTGGTGTCACGCCCAATATGCGACCCTATCCAAAAGTAACTCGAAGGTCCCACCAAGGATAGACCCACATATTGGAACGCTTTTGCAAGGTGGATATCATTACATCAACATTACATCATAGAGGGGATACATCCAAGACATACAATGTCACATGAATACAATCATACATCATGTACAAGATCAACGTCCGACTACGGATGAAACACAAACAGAAACTCAAACGACATCCACCCTGCTAGCCCAGGCTGCCGACCAGGAACCTATCCCCTGATCGAAGAAGCAGAAGAAGAAACTCCAAAACAAGCAACATCGCTCTCGCGTCAAGATCATCACATAATCTGTACCTGCAACTGTTGTTGTAGTAATCTGTGAGCCACGAGGACTCAGCAATCCCATTACCATGGGTATCAAGACTAGCAAAGTTTAATGGGAAAGGAAGGGGTAAAGTGGTGAGGTTGCAGCAGCGACTAAGCAAGTATGGTGGCTAACATACGCAAATGAGAGCGAGAAGAGAAACAAGCGGAACGGTCGTGAAGCTAGCAATGATCAAGAGGTGATCCTGAACACCTACTTATGTCAAACATAACACAGAAACCGTGTTCACTTCCAGGACTCCGCCGAGAAGAGACCATCACGTCTACACACGCGGTTGATGCGTTTTAAATCGGATCTGGTGTCAAGTTATCTACAACCGGACATTAACAAATTCCCATCTGCCACATAACCGCGGGCACGGCTCTCGAAAGTTTATACCCTGCAGGGGTGTCCCAACTTAGCCCATGACAAGCTCTCGCGATCAACGAAGGAATAGACCTTCTCCCAGGAAGACCCGATCAGTCTCGGAATCCCGGTTTACAAGACATTTCGACAATCGTAAAACAAGACCAGCAAGACCTCCCGCTGTGCCGACAAATCCCGATAGGAGCTGCACATATCTCGTTCACAGGGCACACCGGAGGAGCCAGACGTCGGGTTGGCATAGACCCTGGTTGCCCAGGGGGCGCCGAACATCCCTCGGTTTGGACCAACATGTAACGCCCCAAGACCGGAGCTTCAGATGCCTTCCAGGGTTTCCGAGATTCGTTGTGTGATTTTGTTTTGTTTGTCCATTCATCATGCCATCTCTTGCATTGCATCATGTCATCATGCAACCCTTTTTTATAAAACTCATCTAAATAAACCGTATGGATCTTCGGTCCATTTAAATCGAGGGATATTCACAATGGTGATTTCTCTTTATAACATATCCTCTCGATATTTAGAGAGCTACTATAAAATATTCCATTAGCTTGGAATTGATCATAACACACTTGCAAAATATTTCCCCATGCCTTTGTTATCTCACTTCTTGTCCTCAAGCTTTGTCCAATAAATTATTTCTTCATCTTCCGGAGCTCCACCAAAAATCTCAACATTTTGGCTACTCCTAAAGTCTAGACTCCATTCAAACTCCTTCGGTGCAAGTTAAATAATTTTAGATTTAACTTCTCCTATTTTGTTGGAACCATTTTTGTTGGGTTGGAAATATTCCGTAAAGCCTTACAAATATGTCCCACCATTTTTTCTTGCTCTTGGCCTTTTCTTTTAATTCTTTTGAATGCTCTCTATTTTTTTCTGCTAAAGAGTAGAGAGAGAGGAGCAAGCCCAGCTGCAGCCTCAGGCCGGCCGGCCCAAGGCCCAGCCGCCCCCACCGTTCCCTCCTAACCCTAGCCCGAACCCCCCTGCCCGATCCCCTCAGCGCCGCAACCCTTTCTCTCGATCCCATCTCCCTCCCGTCGCGCCTCCTCCACCCCGCAGCCATCCCCGTAGCGCACCACCACCTCCGTCGCTTGCGCCTGTGCGCCTCCTCCTTGCCAAGGCACGTCGCCCGAGCACTCGAGGAGAGGAGCTCCTTCCTCTACGCCCTCTCCTGGAGCCGCTCGCTGCTGCTGCTCTTCATCGAGGCGCAATCCCGCCGCGGTTGCTGCTCTGCTCCTACCACGCCGCCTCGTCGACCCGCCTCGTCCTCGCGTCTCCCTTCTTCGTCCCTCACCTGAGCTCTTGGAGCCCGAGCCGTCCCCGAGCGCCTCCTCCGTGCTGCTTCGCTTGTCGCCGAGCAGGAGTTCCGCCGCCTTGACTCCTAGTCCGGCCGCTCCCTCCCCGTTGGCCCAGCTTCTCCTCGCCCTGCGCGCCCGACGCCACCCCGTCTCCTCACGCCGGCCCCACCGCCAAGTCCCACCGCCGGAGATCGCCTTCGTCCCGACTCCGGCTGGATCAGGCCCCTACTTGTCGCGCCCCGCTGGACTCGCCCTCGAGCTCCGGACTCCATCCATGGCGCCAGTCTCCCTGCAAGCCGCTGCAGTTGCAAGCCTCCAGCGTAGGCCAGTGAGCCCCTGCTCCTTCCCTCGCTGCCCACCAAGACCCTTCTGCTTCGTTTGAGCTTCATCAAAACAACACCAAGTACCCCTACGCACGAAGACGCCAAGTCCGTCTCGGGATTCATCAAGTACCGCTACCGATGGCTCGAACGTCTACGAAACGTGAACAACTACCGTCGCCACGTGAACAACGACTTCCACTACGCCATGTACGACTACTTCCCATGACGACCCGTGAACGTCTACCTCCACTACGGCCGTGAACGACTACTTCCTTCGCCGAACCCGAACCGTCCCGTTTGAACGCTTCGAAGGTATAACCCGAGACGACCATGATGAGATGCCTTTGCATGTATGAGATGCCCGTGTTTGCACCATGTCCAAATTGTCGCTTGTGATGCCCCTCTTTTTCCATGCCACCGACACGTGGGACACCCGGTATCCGAGATCACTCCCCATCTCTTGCGTGTTCCACACATCCGCACACCTCCTTTTTCACCAGTATCTCCGTGAGCTACCGGAATGTTGCCGTGGCATCATTTTCGGATATGTTGCCGTGGCACCATTTCCTTTTTGCCGCCGTGGCACCCTTTTCGTTTCGCCGCCATGGCACCCTTTTTGTTCCGCCGTGGCGACAAATGCTTCATAACATGCTCATGTCAACGTTTTCATAAAAACTGCATAAAACTTGTATATGTCATCTGCATCATGATAACAACAATTAAAATGTTTAAAATTGTGTTTGCATTAAATTGCTAAATAACATGGGGATTTTCCGGAAGTGTTGTTTGTGTTCCGGCCTCATTTAAACTTGCCTAAATATGTAGTTTAATTATGCTTCACCTCTTTCCATGTTAGCCAACATTTAATCTTGTCTTGTTCATAATCGAGAGAGAAACTAAATAATTGATGTGGTGTTCCGTCAATATGCAACTCGTTGCATATTGGGCTCCATTTAACTTGTAGTTTTGTTTGTGCATATTGCCATGCCATGCTATTTAAACCAGACATGCATCATACTTGTTTGCGCATCATGCCATGTTTATGTGATGGTTGTTTACTATGTTGTTTGTTTCTTTCCGGGTTGCTTCTCTCGTTAGCTTCGGTTTCGTTCCGGAGTTGTGAGGATTCGTTTGACTACGTCCGTTTGTCTTCTTCATGGACTCGTTCTTCTTCCTTGCGGGATTTCATGCAAGATGACCATACCCTCGAAATCACTACTATCTTTGCTATGCTAGTTTGCTCGCTCTTTTGCTATGCCAATGCTACGATGCCTACCATTTGCTTGTCAGCCTCCCAAATTGCCATGTCAAACCTCTAACCTTTGACACCTTTCCTATGCAAACTGTTGTTTGGCTATGTTACCGCTTTGCTCAGCCCCTCTTATAGCGTTGTTAGTTGCAGTTGAAGATGAAGTTTGTTCCTTGTTGGAACATGGAGATGTTGTTCCTTGTTGGAACATGTTTACTTGTTGGGATATCACAATATCTCTTATATTATTAATGCATCTATATATTTGGTAAAGGGTGGAAGGCTCGGCCTTATGCCTGGTGTTTTCTTCCACTCTTGCCGCCCTAGTTTCCGTCATACCGGAGTTATGTTCCCGGATTTTGCGTTCCTTACGCGGTCGGGTGATTTATGGGACCCCCCTGACAGTTCGCTTTGAATAAAACTTGTCCAGCAAGGCCCAACCTTGCTTTTACCATTTGCCTCACCTAGCCCTTTTTTCCTTGGGTTTCCGGAGCCCAAGGGTCATCTTTATTACCCCGGGCGGTGCTCGTTGTGAGTGTTGGTCCAAACCTTCAACCGCCGGTATACCGGAAACTACGGGCTGGCCTACGGAAGTTTGGACAATCTGGTGTGCCACGAGAGCGAGATATGTGCAGCTCCTATCAGGATTTGTCGGCACATTCGAGGCGGTTTTGCTGGTCTTGTTTTACCATTGTCGAAATGTCTTGATGTCGGGATACCGAGTCGATCGGAGTGTCTTGGGTGAAGGTCTATTCCTTCGTTGATCGCGAGAGCTTGTCATGGGCTAAGTTGGGACACCCTGCGGGGTATAAACTTTCGAGAGCCGTGCATGCGGTTATGTGGCAGATGGGAATTTTTAATGTCGGTTGTAGAAAACCGAAGTTGACCTTATTTAAAATACATCAACCGTGTGTGTAACCGTGATGGTCTCTTTCCGTGAGTCAGGAAGTGAACTCTGATGTTGGAGTTATGCTTGACGTAGGTTGCTATAGGATCACTTCTTGATCATACTTTTATCGACCGTGCTTTATCTTCTCTTCTCGCTCTCATTTGCATATGTTAGCCACCATATATGCTAGTCGCTTGCTGCAGCTCCACCTCATGCCTTTACCTTACCCATAAGCTTAAATAGTCTTGATCTCGCTGGTGTGAGATTGCTGAGTCCTCGTGACCCACGGATACTTCCAAAACCAGTTTGCGGTGCCTATGTTACCGGCGGGAGGCGCAACCAAGCTCAAGGAGGAGCTCGATGAAGGTCTTGCCCTTTGTGTTGTTTCTTTCTAGTTGATCATGAGTGGAGCCCGGTTGGGGTCGATTGGGGACCTTTATGCATTTGGGGTTCTTCTTTTATTTTGGTTCCGTAGTCGGACCTTGATTGTATCTGGATGATGTAATGCTTTATTCATGTAGCTGTGTGAAGTGGCGATTGTAAGCCAACTATGTATCTTTTTCCTTATGTAGTACTTGGGTTGTGTGAAGATTACCTCACTTGCGACATTGCTTTCAATGCGGTTATGCCTCTAAGTCGTGCCCGACACGTGGGAGATATAGCCGCATCGAGGCGTTACAAGTTGGTAATCGAGCCTTCCCGACCTTAGGAGCCCCTTTGCTTGATCGTTTTAGCGGCGAGTTGTGTCTAGAAAAATGTTTTGAGTCATTTAGGATTATATATCGGAGAGTTAGGAATTCTTTTTACTCCTCAGTCCCTTCATCGCTCTGGTGAGGTCTCCTGACGTAGAAGTTTTGACTCTTCTCTTCTCAAATTTCACTAAAAAATTTTAGGATCACGCGGGTATCTTGGAATCGTTCCGATGGTTTTATGATGAGAACATTGTCTTGGTGCCTCTGTCGGGGTTTAGTGGAAGTGTCCGGGAGTTGAGCTCGAGGTGTTGTCATCATAATTTTATCGTTGCGATTCGGAATACGAGTTTAATGCGCCGACATCGAAAATCTCTTTTATGCAGTTGTTGGTGAGATAACCCGCTAACCCGATCTTGAGGTGAGTGCGGAGTATTGCCATGACTCGTATAACGGATGCTTTTGAAGGTTGAGGTGACGATTTCGAAGGTTTCTTGGTTATGTGTTGAAGGATGGATATATTTGGATGTAGGATTTGCTAGTTTTGGGTGAGATATTATGCTTCCTGTATCCCCAACACCTGATTGCATAAGCGGAGAATTTGGGAGTTTCATAGGTGGGAATTCAAGTAGCTCTTAGGATATCTTTCCGACGGATGTATGATATGAAATTGGGGTTCGACGTCGAGTGGTTCGCCTATTCACGGTTGGTTTCTGATGGTCTCATTGTGTCTTAAAGAGTCCTTGGCTATGCCGACTCGGGACGCTTCGTATGTCATGTGCTTTGCCTTGTACATGATGGTGATGTCTGATCGAGCCCGTGTAGGCCCCACCACTAAAACTTGGACGAAATCTCATCATATGTTTGTTCCGCTTATTACGCAAGCCAGTCCTTTGTTTTGTTTTGAGTTGTGGTATTTGAGTTGCTTCAATGTCAAGTGTTGATTCCATACCTTTCCGAAATGGTGTTCTCATACTCCGATGTTAATACCAATCCTTCTCGACAATCAAGATTGTCATGTCAATCCTTTTCAACTGGCGTGTTTCTCTTCAAGTGGATCCGATCACTTCAACATCAGCAAGACCAATTATCATGTCTTCTCAACGGTGTTTGTTTCATCCGTCCCAAGTTGCCTTTGTTTTCCCGCCCTCCCACCCTTTTTCTTCAAGGACACAGATTTTTTTTAATCAAGTATCCATTTATTCATGTGAAGTCTCTTCATTCTTTTCTTTCAATGTTCTTATCCGGTGATTTCCCATGAAGATGCTCAACAGTTTCAAGTTCATCATCCTTCATTGTTGTTTCTTCTCCGGTGGATCCAATTCAAGCTTTCGATATTCATCATATTCCTTTCCTCGTTTCTAATGCTTTATTATGCTGATGCACACCTTAATCATTCACTTATTCCTATTCATTTGTTCTGGAGTGCTGAAGATATCTCACAAGACTTGTGTTTCCATTCTCAATCCGTTCAAGATATTTCGAGGTTGTTATCTCATTCAAGCCATTTAATTCAACCGGTGTAGCCTCTCTTTAAAAATTGTTCAATGGTGTTTTCTTTTGAGTGGGCCCTAACCCACATGTTTTTTCCCAGGATCTTACCTGACTCTCCTAATTTTCCCAGAGCTATTCTCAAATTCCTTTCAAAGTTTGACATAAGAATGAGTTTCCATCAGTCAGATGTTTTCGTCAAGATTTCTTCCAAATTCTTTTGATCGTTGGTTCAAACTTTCTATTCTTCATTCCGGAGTGCCTCAACAATTTTGGTGGTTCTCATCATCATTCTCAACATTTAAAGACTAACGAAGAATATTTCCTAAATCTTGGTCCATTCTCTTGAACATTCATGATTCTTGATTGTGACAATTCTTTTCTTACCATTCGGTGCATTTCATGAGTTGTTTCCATTTCTTTCCTCCGAAGGCCATCATGTCATAATTCTTCATTCTCGGCGCGTAGCTATCATTCTCCAAATCATACCGGTGCATCATTCAAGTATTCTCTAATCATCTAGTGATCTATTCGTTCATTTGTATCTAAATTCCCTCAAGTATCTTCATTCGTTTTCCAATTCTTCCCGGTGAATTGTGCCTTTGCTATGTTCATTTTCAATTCTTACGGTGGTTCGTTCAAGAGTTCTCTTTCTTTGTTATCATATCAATTCATTCGTTCTTCCCAAATCCTACCAGCGGATCGTTGAAGACCTTCTCAAGTTTTGATATATCTCTTTTAATCCTTTCTACTAGAATAAGTAGTATGCCAAATCCGTTGATTGTCATCAATTTAATTGGTGAAGGATAAGCATAACATAATTCTTATTCTTGTTCATCCAAGTGATTAATTCTTTATTCCGGAGGCCCTTAAAATTCTCAGTTTCAGTTGTTTCATCTTTTATTTTCCCGGAGTTCCAAGCTCTCATAATCACGAAGATCCATCTAAATCATTACAAGGCTTCACCTTGTGTTTTCAACTTCTCTTTCTTTCTATCACCCTTTGTTTACCGGAGTTCTTCATGGAGGCTCTACATGGTGCTTCGTCAAGGATTCTTTTCATTCTTCAATTGTTCTTCAAGTTTTCTCTTGAAGTTAAGATCCGCCAAGCTATACTCTAAAATAAACATGGTGCTCAACGCATGTTTTGTTTTGAGTAGTTCAAGCATTCTTCATCTTGCATTCCGAAGTGCAATTCTTTCGACCTTATCTTATCAGGTGGTGTTATATCATTCTTGACAATTTTCATTCATGTTTCGCAATTCACATGTTGTCAAGAATGAGGTATTTTAAATCCATTAATCTCTTCATTGGAGTTATCTTGGTATAGATTTCACCTAAAGCCATCCCTAAGGACTGTTGCTATCTATGGTGCTCATAAATGATCCAAGCTCTTCTTTATCCTCTCGGTGAAATAGTTTCTAGTCTCCTTGTTTTTATCAATCCAATCTCTTCCGTGAGTGGCAGGTTGTCACCTCATAATTTTGGGTTGTCTTCCATAAGTCCACATCAAGTTTAAGCTTTCGTTGTTGATAATCCATCAACTCCGTTCAACCTTTTCTTCGTAAGCTTTCTCTTTCAATTTTATTTGTGACAGTTGTCATTTCCTTCTCCATTCCTTTATTCCAATGATCTATCTTCTAGTTCTTCTTCCTGAGGCATTGTGATGTTGCTCTCTTGGACCCATCATCTTGTTTTGTCAAGATCATGTCCTTTTCCTTGCTTATCGTTTTAACCGGAGTGTGGTGTCTATCGTTCCTCTTTTAACCGGAGTCTCATCCAAGTGCGTTCATTTTGCCAAGTTCAAATTCTATTCCTCCATTTCCAACCAGAGTGTTGTATCATTTCTTCAATATCATCTCATCTTATCAAGTCTTGCATCTCTTTTCAACTGGAGTGCTGTCCGATTTTGATCTTCCTTGTTCCTTGTTTATCTCGTTTCAACCAGAGTGATTTCAATTCCTTCTTGTCCATTGTACTCGTCATTCATAGCTTTGCAACCTTCAAGTTCCCATAATGTTCCTTGTTCCTTTTTTTCTAACGGATTGGTTGCAATCTCGTTCATCTCTGTTGTACTCTTTCTTTTAAATTGCTCAACCTCTCAAGGTTCGTGCTTTCACTCGTTCGTCAAAGAAGCAACTTAGTTTTACCTCTTCTCTTCCTCTTCCTTTTCTCTCCGGTGCCATCCTAGATCTCGGGACGAGATCCTCTCGTAGTGGTGGAGTGTTGTAACGCCCCAAGACCGGAGCTTCAGATGCCTTCCAGGGTTTCCGAGATTCGTTGTGTGATTTTGTTTTGTTTGTCCATTCATCATGTCATCTCTTGCATTGCATCATGTCATCATGCAACCCTTTTTTATAAAACTCATCTAAATAAACCGTATGGATCTTCGGTCCATTTAAATCGAGGGATATTCACAATGGTGATTTCTCTTTATAACATATCCTCTCGATATTTAGAGAGCTACTATAAAATATTCCATTAGCTTGGAATTGATCATAACACACTTGCAAAATATTTCCCCATGCCTTTGTTATCTCACTTCTTGTCCTCAAGCTTTGTCCAATAAAATATTTCTTCATCTTCCGGAGCTCCACCAAAAATCTCAACATTTTGGCTACTCCTAAAGTCTAGACTCCATTCAAACTCCTTCGGTGCAAGTTAAATAATTTTAGATTTAACTTCTCCTATTTTGTTGGAACCATTTTTGTTGGGTTGGAAATATTCCGTAAAGCCTTACAAATATGTCCCACCATTTTTTCTTGCTCTTGGCCTTTTCTTTTAATTCTTTTGAATGCTCTCTATTTTTTTCTGCTAAAGAGTAGAGAGAGAGGAGCAAGCCTAGCTGCAGCCTCAGGCCGGCCGGCCCAAGGCCCAGCCGCCCCCACCGTTCCTCCTAACCCTAGCCCGAACCCCCGCCTGATCCCTCGGCGCGCAACCCTTTCTCTCGATCCCATCTCCCTCCCGTCGCGCCTCCTCCACCCCGCAGCCATCCCCGTAGCGCACCACCACCTCCGTCGCCTGCGCCTGTGCGCCTCCTCCTCGCCAAGGCCCGTCGCACGCTCGAGGAGAGGAGCTCCTTCATCTACGCCCTCTCCTGGAGCCGCTCGCTGCTGCTGCTCTTCATCGAGGCGCAATCCCGCCGCGGTTGCTGCTCTGCTCCTACCACGCCGCCCTGTCGACCCGCCTCGTCCTCGCGTCTCCCTTCTTCGTCCCTCACCTGACCTCCTAGAGCCCGAGCCGTCCCCGAGCGCCTCTTCCGTGCTGCTTCGCTTGTCGCCGAGCAGGAGCTCCGCCGCCTCGACTCCTAGTCCGGCCGCTCCCTCCCCGTTGGCCCAGCTTCTCCTCGCCCTGCGCGCCCGACGCCACCCCGTCTCCTCACGCCGGCCCCGCCGCCAAGTCCCACCGCCGGAGATCGCCTTCGTCCCGACTCCGGCTGGATGAGGCCCCTGCTTGTCGCGCCCCGCTGGACTCGCCCTCGAGCTCCGGACTCCATCCATGGCGCTAGTCTCCCTGCAAGCCGCTGCAGTTGCAAGCCTCCAGCGTAGGCCAGCGAGCCCCTGCTCCCTCCCTCGCTGCCCACCAAGACCCTGCTGCTTCGTTTGAGCTTCATCGAAACGACGCCAAGTACCCCTACGCACGAAGACGCCAAGTCCGTTTCGGGATTCATCAAGTACCGCTACCGATGGCTCGAACGTCTACGAAACGTGAACAACTACCGTCGCCACGTGAACAACGACTTCCACTACGCCGTGTACGAGTACTTCCCATGACGACCCGTGAACGTCTACCTCCACTACGGCCGTGAACGACTACTTCCTTCGCCGAACCCGAACCGTCCCGTTTGAACGCTTCGAAGGTATAACCCGAGACGACCACGATGAGATGCCTTTGCATGTATGAGATGCCCGTGTTTGCACCATGTCCAAATTGTCTCTTGCGATGCCCCTCTTTTGCCATGCCACCGACATGTGGGACACCCAGTATCCGGGATCATTCCCCATCTCTTGCGTGTTCCACACATCCACCTCCTTTTGCACCGGTATCTCCGTGAGCTACCGGAATGTTGTCGTGGCATCATTTTCGGATATGTTGCCGTTGCACCATTTCCTTTTTGCCGCCGTGGCACCCTTTTTGTTTCGCCGCTGTGGCACCCTTTTTGTTCCGCCATGGCGACAAATGCTTCATAACATGCTCATGTCAACGTTTTCATAAAAACTGCATAAAACTTGTATATGTCATCTGCATCATGATAACAACAATTAAAATGATTAAAATTATGTTTGCATTAAATTGCTAAATAACATGGGGATTTTCCAGAAGTGTTGTTTGTGTTCCGGCCTCATTTAAACTTGCCTAAATATGTAGTTTAATTATGCTTCACCTCTTGCCATGTTAACCAACATTTAATCTTGTCTTGTTCATAATCGAGAGAGAAACTAAATAATTGATGTGGTGTTCCGTCAATATGCAACTCTGGGCTGGCCTACCGGAAGTTTGGACAATCTGGTGTGCCCTGAGAACGAGATATGTGCAGCTCCTATCAGGATTTGTCGGCACATTCGGGCGGTTTTGCTGGTCTTGTTTTACCATTGTCGAAATGTCTTGATGTACCGGGATACCGAGTCTGATCGGAGTGTCTTGGGTGAAGGTCTATTCCTTCGTTGATCGCGAGAGCTTGTCATGGGCTAAGTTGGGACACCTGCGCAGGTATAAACTTTCGAGAGCCGTGCCCGCGGTTTTGTGGCAGATGGGAATTTTTAATGTCGGTTGTAGAAAACCGAAGTTGACCTTATTTAAAATACATCAACCGTGTGTGTAACCGTGATGGTCTCTTTCCGCGTGAGTCCGGAAGTGAACACTGATGTTGGAGTTATGCTTGGCGAGGTTGCTATAGGATCACTTCTTGATCATACTTTTATCGACCGTGCTTTATCTTCTCTTCTCGCTCTCATTTGCATATGTTAGCCACCATATATGCTAGTCGCTTCTGCAGCTCCACCTCATGCCTTTACCTTACCCATAAGCTTAAATAGTCTTGATCTCATGGTGTGAGATTGCTGAGTCCTCGTGACCCACCAGATACTTCCAAAACCAGTTTGCAGGTGCCTATGTTACCGAGCAGGAGACGCAACCAAGCTCAAGGAGGAGCTCGATGAAGGTCTTGCCCTTTGTGTTGTTTCTTTCTAGTTGATCGATGAGTGGAGCCAGGTTGGGGTCGATCGGGGACCTTTGTCGCATTTGGGGTTCTTCTTTTATTTTGGTTCCGTAGTCGGACCTTGATTGTATCTGGATGATGTAATGCTTTATTCATGTAATTGTGTGAAGTGGCGATTGTAAGCCAACTATGTATCTTTTTGCCTTATGTAGTACTTGGGTTGTGTGAAGATTACCTCACTTGCGACATTGCTTTCAATGCGGTTATGCCTCTAAGTCGTGCTTCGACACGTGGGAGATATAGCCGCATCGAGGGCGTTACACAACACTTAGACAAGCATTGGCCCGGGGGGGCTAAAATAAAGATGACCCTCGAGAGAGCTACTCCCAAGGGAAAGATAGGTGGTTGTGAGGCAAATGGTAAAACCAAGGTTGGGCCTTGCTGGAGGAGTTTTATTCAAAGCGAACTGTCAAGGGGGTCCCATAAATCACCCGACCACGTAAGGAACGCAAAATCCGGGAACATAACACCGGTATGACGGAAACTAGGGCGGCAAGAGTGGAACAAACCACCAGGCATAAGGCCGAGCCTTCCACCCTTTACCAAATATATAGATGCATTAATAATATAAGAGATATTGTGATATCCCAACAAAACCCTGTCCACCATGGAGAAATCTTCAACTTCACCTGCAACTAGCAACGCTATAAGAGGGGCTGAGCAAAGCGGTAACATAGCCAAACAACAGTTTGCTAGGAAGGGTGTCAAAGGTTAGAGGTTCATGGCAATTTGGGAGGCTTGAAGAGCAAATGATAGGTAACGCGGCATAGCGATAGGACAAAGCAACTAGCATAGCAATGATAGTAGTGAGATCCAGGGTAGCGGTCATCTTGCCTGAAATCCCGCTAGGAAGAAGAACGAGTCCATGAACAAGGTGAAGCCACGAAGACGAACCAAGCATAGACGAACGCATCCTCACGATCGCAACGAAACGGGAACTATCAAGAAGAAGCACACAACATGGTAAACACACCACACATGAACAAGACATTATGCACAACAAGTATGATGCATCACCAAGCTACATGAATCTACTCATGGCAAGAGATGATGCAAACAAGAACAACACATCAAGGTAAGTTTAAATGAGGCTGGAAACAACATATATCAATTCCGGTAATTCCTCATATGCAAATTTCGAAATTGGTCCAGATCTGAATAAACCTTATGTTCAAGTTGTTAAACAGCAAGTTAAGATGCGCCAAGATGATCTACACGAAATTCTAGTCAAGTTACATATAAAGTTCATTAGATTTGGAGCTACGGCCTAGAAGATATGAGCAAAATAAGTTAAACATGGCATTGATGCAAAATGCATACAAACATCAAGCAAACACCTCAAAACAAGGATGCAACATGATAATATGGAACTACATGCAAAAACAAGCAAGTTTCATATAGAGCACACTCAAAATGGAGCAACGGTTCAACACACACACACTATACAAGTCATAGCAACAATCTGTCCAAAACAGCGACTAGGCATCTTGCAAGCATCAAAACAACATGCTACAGAACCCCAACATAAGAACAAAAGGCATGAGCATGAAGTACTGGTAAAGCACAACAAAACATGAACACTGAGCTATCTCCAGAAACAACTGGAACATGCTCAAAAACACATGGTAAGATTGCAAATAATAACAGTTTCAGACTTTAGTAGAAATAACATCAGGTTGCAATGTTTAGAGCTATCATACAACATGTTACAGGAACTTATCCTGGCAAACAAAGGCATGGAATGATACTAATAAATGCATAGAACAACAGACCCTTACTGACCATGAGCCAAAAGGGCACGGAAAATATGATGGCACCCATGTAAACATGGCAAGTTATATTACAGATTCAAACATGGCAGGAACAACAATAAGTAGGCATGTTGGTGAGCTTGTACCACTCACCACAGAGCAATACATGGCATGGAAAGGCAACCAACAGTAAGAAGGCATGTTTGTGAAGTTAATCATGGCAAGAGCAAGGTCATAGGATGCACGGAACACTAGCAAAACACATGGGAACTAGTGAACTTAATGTTAACAGGCTGATAGCAACATTATCAAGCAACTTTGGAGCAAGATATGAACAATCTACAGCAAGCTATAAATGCAACCAGGGGCATGGATGGAGAGGGCATAACATGTAGATCAAAACATGTTTATAGGTCATCTCCAGATTATGCATAGAATGATTAGTAGCAACATGTTTATATAGCATCACGAAATAACAGATTCAGCCTAGCAAAACAGCAACAACAAGTACACTACTTAACAAGCTCGATTCACTCACCACAAGTCATTGCATGACAAGATAAGCATAGCATCATCAATAAGACATGTTTGTGAAACAAACCAAGGCAAGAACAAGTCCATAGCATGCAAGGATCAACTATAGCAAGCTTGGCCATATTGAATAACATGTAAACAATCTGCCAGGAAACATTTTGAAGCAAAAGTAGAGCACTCAAATGACATGCTAGGCTACTCCATAATTGCAAACAAGGGCATGAATGGATAGACAAAAACCACATGTTCAAAACACCCTTACTGAAGTATCTGAAAATATGCATGAATCTCTTTGTAGCATCAAGTTTAAATGGCATCAAAATAACAGCAGAACAGGGACTAAAATCAACAATATCACGAAGCCTAGATTGCATGCTTGTGCTAGTCACCACATTGATCACAAAAATACATGGCATACACCCCTGGAAAGATGGCATGGCATATATCAAAACACATGTAGACATCAACCTCATAGGATGCACACATCAAACATGGCAAAAATGACAAATGAGCAAGTTATAACAGTTTCATCAGATTAACATCAACATGTACTCTTCCAGCAGCATTTCGGGCATCAAGATTAACTCAAATGAAAATGATGCAATGGAATGAAATGAAGTACTCGTTCAGACAAACAATTTGACATATTAAACGCACGAAATGGAGCTACGGGTGCGGAGATACAATGCGATGAACATGGCATGTTTATGCAAAAATCCTGAGGACTTGGTGGAATTTGGACCTCGCGGGAAAGTCAACCCGGGACGGCGCGGTGCGGGACGGAGGGATCCAGGGCGCGGGGGCGACGCGTTTGGATTGGTGGTCGGGTGGATCTCATCCCACCCGACCGGATCCGAGGCGGGGCCGCGGCCGACGCCGGCGAGTCGTCGGAGGGCGGCGACCGGGCGGCGGGAAGGGTCCGGCGAGGCGGAACGGCAGCGCGCGCTGGTCCGTGGCGGCGGAGCGCCGGGCGGCGAGGCGGCACCGGCGGCGCACCGCGAGCGGCGGCGGAGCTTCTCATGGCGCGGCGGGCGGCTACGCCGCGGCGAAAAGCGATCTTGAGGCGGGGAAGGAGAGCCGCGAGGCTCGGGCGACGGGAGCCGAGGCTCGGGAGGAGCCAGCCGGCGGCGGCGAAGTCCAGGCGGGCGGAGCCAGGCGGAGCGGCAGCGGGCGGAGGCGGAGGCGGGCTCCGGCAGCGCGGCGCTTCGGGCCTCGGATGGGCTCAGGCGGGCAGCGCGAGGCCTGGCGGGCCGACGGCGATGTGGGCGCGGGGGAGGACACGTGTCGCGCCCAGATTGGTCGAGCGGCGGCGGCGGACGCGTCCGTGGGAGGAGAAAATGTCCGGCGGCGCGGGAAGGAAAATGGCTAGGGTTTGGACCCGGGATTTCGAAGGGGGAGGCTTATTTATAGGTAGAGGGAGCTAGGAGAGTCCAAATGAGGAGCGGTTTTCGGCCACGCGATCGTGATCGAACGACCGAGAGCATGGAGGGGAGTTTGCTGGGTTTTGGGCCACTTTGGAAGGGGTGTTGGGCTGCAACTCAAAGAGGCTTTTACGGTTACCCGGTTAACCGTTGGAGTATCAAACGACCTCCAAATGGCACGAAACTTGACAGGCGGTCTACCGGTGCTATACCAAGGCTGCTTGGCAAACCTCGGGCCATTCCGAGAAAGTTTAATACCCACTCACAACAAGAGACAAAAGGGGAACGTCGGAGGACATAGGAGTGCCGGATTGCAAAACGAACAACGGGGAAAAAGCTCGGATGCATGAGACGAACACGTATGCGAAATGAAATGCACAAGATGACATGATATGAAATGCAGATGATGACATGGCAAAGAAGGCGAATAACTGGCAGACACCTGGCGCATCAGATCCGGGGCGTTACAGTTGGTTCCCTTCCCGCTCAATATTTGGGAAGAGAACCAGGGCCTCTATAAATAGGGCTAGCCACCACAGTAGAAGGCATCTCATCTAGAGCCAACAGAGACGGATCGATTCCTCCTCAAACACACCACCACAAGAACACCTCTCCTTGCGAGGCTATTCTTCCTCTATACTGTTCATCATCAGCCCAAGAGGCAATCCACCACACCACACACTGGATTAGGGTATTACACCACAACGGTGGCCCGAACCAGTATAAACCTCGTGTCTCTTGTGTTGTTCATCGTGCTAGCTTAGAAATCGTGGAGAGGCTGAGGGCGTGTTTTGGTAGGGAGAAGATCTTCGTGCGCACCCCAGAGTTCAAACCTTAAGGGTTTTGCTGAAACCCGATATCCGACAGACACCCCCTGCCGAACCAGCAAGGGGTCGTCCTAGTCCCATAGGTGGTCGTGGTTTCCCGCGACAATTAGTTTTTCCTGTAGGGAGAGGCTGCAATGTGGCAAATGGATGCCACTTAATCATTCTACGGCTTGACACATCACTGATCGACGACGTGAGTCGTGGTGGAGTGGTTGGTGACGTGATTTAGCCTCAGCAAGTCCCGGCAAGCCCTGCCGGGACGCCTTGGCTGTCTTCTCCTAGGGGTGGCCTCGTCCCTTGCCGGGCTCGCCTGCCCAGCAAAGGAGGCCTTTCTCTTGACGATATCTTGCTTCTCTAGCTTGGTTTTGGTCCCTCTAATCTGCTTGTTGGTCCTTCAAATCTCTTGGTTTCTTGTACTCTGTCTTGGGTTGGTGCTTCAATCTTGATCCCGTGTCTGTGCACAGTCATGGCGACAGACCCATGGTTTGTTGCATCGGCAAACTCCCGGACACCGTAGGAATGCCTTGTGTTCTATCAAACATCACAACGTAACTGGGTGATTATAAAGATGCTCTACGGGTATCTCTGAAGGTGTTTGTTGGATTGGCATAGATCGATATTAGGATTTGTCACTCTGAGTATCGGAGAGGTATCTCTGGGCCCTCTCGGTAATGCACATCATATGAAGCCTTGCAAGCAATGTGACTAATGAGTTAGTTGCGGGATGATGCATTACAAAAAATAGTAAAGACACTTGCCAGTAACGAGATTGAACTAGGTATGAAGATACCGGCGATGCAATCTCGGGCGAGTAACATATCGGTGACAAAGGGAATAACGTATGTTGACATAGCGTTCAACTGATAAAGATCTTCGTACCATATGTGAGAACCAATATGAGCATCTAGGTTACGCTATTGGTTATTGACCAGAGAGGTGTCTCGGTCATGTATACATAGTTCTCGAACCCGTAGGGTCCGCACGCTTAACATTCGATGACGAATGGTGGAGCTGTCAGTTGGTGCAGTTCAAGGTAGAGCGTCATGGCGGGATCTACGTGTGAAGCAAAGTACATAGCTGCTTCGGAAGTAGCAAATGAAGGAGTCTGGATGAAGGAGTTCATATTCGATCTAGATGTAATACCCAGTGCATTGTGTCCAATGAAATTATTTTGTGACAATACTGGAGCAATTGACTTGGAAAAGGAATCCAGATTTCAGAAAAAGACCAAACACATCAAGAGACGCTTCAACTCCATCCGAGATTTGGTCATGGAGGGAGACATAGAGATTTGCAAAATACATACGAATCTGAATGTAGCAGACCCATTGACTAAGCCTCTTCCATGAGCAAAACATGATCAACACCAAGACTCCGTCGGTGTTAGATTCATTACAATGTAATCTCGATTATCGACTCTAGTGCAATTGGGAGACTGAAGGAAATATGCCCTAGAGGCAATAATAAAGTTGTTATTTTATATTTCCATAGTCATGATAAATGTTTATTATTCATGGAATTAACCGGAAACTTGATACATGTGTGAATACATAGACAAAACATCGTGTCCCTAGTATGCCTCTACTAGAGTAGCTCGTTGATCAAAGATGGTTAAGTTTCCTAGCCATGGACATGTGTTGTCATTTCATGAACAGGATCACATCATTAGGAGAATGATGTGATGGACAAGACCCATCCGTTAGCTTAGCATAATGATCATTCAGTTTTATTGCTACTCCTTTCTTCATGTCAAATACATGTTCCTCCGACTATGAGATTATGCAACTCCCTGACACCGGAGGATTGCCTTGTGTGTTATCAAACATCACAACATAACTGGGTGATTGTAAGATGCTCTATAGGTATATCCGAAGGTGTTTGTTAGGTTGGCATAGATCGAGATTAGGATTTGTCACTCTAATTATCGGAGAGGTATCTCCGGGCCCTCTCGATAATGCACATCGTATGAAGCCTTGCAAGCAATGTGACTAATGAGTTAGTTGCGGGATGATGCATTACAGAACAAGTAAAGAGACTTGCTAGTAACGAGATTGAACTAGGCATGAAGATACCGACGATCGAATCTCGGGCATGTAACATACCGATGACAAAGGGAATAACGTATGTTGACATAGCATAAAGATCTTCATAGAATATGTGGGAACCAATATAAGCATCTAGGTTCCGCTATTGGTTATTGACCGGAGAGGTGTCTCGGTCATGTCTATATAGTTGTCGAACTCGTAGGGTCTGCACGCTTAACGTTCGATGACGATGTGTATTATATGAGTTATGTGTTTTGGTGACCGAAGGTTGTCCGGAGTTCCAGATGGGATCACGGACATGACAACGAGTTTCGAAATGGTTGAGAGGTAAAGTTTGTTATATTGGAAGATAGTATTCGGACGCCAGAAGTGTTCCGGAATGTATCGGGTACATATCGAATCTGGGAGGGTTCGGACCCCGGGAGATATCGGACATAGGAGGAGGCACACCAGCCCACAAAGGGTGGCGCCCACCACCAGGAGAGTCTGAATTGGACAAGGGAGGCGGCACCCCGTTCCTTCTCACTCTCGAGGAGTCCTCGACTAGGGGTGTCCGGGATAGCGGACTATCATCATCGGCGGACTCCAAAACTATGAAGATACAAGATTGAAGACTTAGTCCGTGTCGAGATGGGACTTTCCTTGGCGTGGAAGGCAAGCTTGGCGTCTGGATATGTAGATCTCCTACCATTGTAACCGACTTTGTGTAACCCTAGCCCTCTCCGGTGTCTATATAAAGCTGGAGGGTTTTAGTCCGTGGGACACACAACCATTACAACAATCATACCATAGGCTAGCTTCTAGGGTTTAGCCTCCTTGATCTCGTGGTAGATCCACTCTTATAATACCCATATCATCAATATCAATCAAGCGGGGTAGGGTTTTACCTCCATCGAGAGGGCGAACACGGGTAAAAACATCATGTCCCTTGGCTCTGTTATCATCCGCCTAGGCGCCTGATTCGGGACCCCTACCGAGATCCGCCGGTTTGACACCGACATTGGTGCTTTCATTGAGAGTTCCTCTATGCCGTCACCGATAGGAAGGATGCCTCTTCCCGTCTTCAAAGACGGTATCTTCGCCTAAGGAGCCTTGGCCGCCGGCCAAACTATCCGGCTGGGTGGTTTTCTCATGACCGCCTGTTCGGCCACCGCTTCAACGATGACCTCTCAGGTCATCAAAAGCAATCTTCACATCAACTCGGAATTCGCCGAGCAGCTGAATCCAATAGAGCTCTCGTCCGTAAACGAGCTCTTGGATCGCATCGCCGCCACAGAGTCGCTTCTGGACTACAATCAGATTGGGCTTAAAACTGACCGAGAGAGATTAACTCTCCCGGGTTACCCTGCGTTCTTGGTGGTAGAGGAACAACACGACAACTCTTCTCCTGTATTGGAAACTAGTCATGTCTGGGCTCCCGAACCCTCCATGCCGGATTCCCGCGGAGGAACGGACTTCGATCAAGCACTGAACCTAAAGTCAGGCATCGGACCGGACTCGTTGGACAATGTCCAACAATCCAAACTTCCAAATTTGGAAACTTCTTGGCCCTTGAGCCTCGAGATGGGTAGGGTTCCGGACTCAATTCCACCCACCCACCCAGACATATGCGATCTATCTCAAATCCGGTAAGAGCCCGCTGAAATAGTACATCATTCTTGGGCGATTCCTCCTGGTTATGGACAGGATAAAGGACTGCCGAGAGGAAAGCATAATTTCAATTTTCTGCAATAATTGCGGATGAGGAATCTTGAGCGCCGTTAGCAGCCGTGAAATTACGCCGCCAACTGGCGTCCATAGTATGAAAGTACTGTGCGATGGAGAGTTTCCGGAAAACCGAAACTAAGTTTTGGGATAATCCGGCCCCGAATACAACCCTAGTGCGTAACAAAAGGGTGCATCACACTCGGGCACGGTACAAAACCAAAAGCAAAAACCCCATAAAGACGCGGAACCGTCTTTGGAGGGATGGCTCGGCGGACCACGTAAAATTCCTGATACAAAAGGCGCCACCCCAACACATAGCCTTGAACATGTTGGATATTGCGGCATGTGGCCAAAAGTGGCGAGCTTTTAGCCCGGAAAACCACTCCAACGATACCGATCACGGTGTCAGCAGTCTTGAGACTTTCGTATCAAGTAATATCACAACGAACAATCCGCAGCCTTGCCGAAGTCTACCGCCATCACCTTTAACGCGGCGGCGAACCTAAATTCGAACAGGCCGAGCACCAGCCGCATTGGTCCTCGGTCCAATAGTGGGCGGCTTCGTCTTACCAAGGTACTCATGGATGGCGGCAGCGAACTAAACCTCATCTCGAGGAAACTCTTCAAAAATGGAAATAGGCTGGAGCCGCATTGGTGAAGCAGCACAACCTTTAGAGGAATAATCCCTAGCCGGAAGCGCTGCGCACAGGAAAAATCACACTTGATGTGGTGTTGGCTCGCCGGACAATTACTGGTCGAAGAGGTCACGTTCCAAGTGGCCCGTTCAGCAGCGGATATCACGCTATATTAGGGCGAGAGGCATTCACAATTTTTCAAGCCATACCCGTTACGGGTACATGAATCTTAAGATGCAGGGCGGCGGAATAATCACTCTCGCTAGTGATCCGAACATAGCACTCGCGAGAAAACAAGACAGTTGCATTAGCCACGGAGGCACTATCCAAGCCCTAGCGGCGGAAGAACTCCTGCATTGCGCTCTCACGGTCAATAGGGGCGATGTGATACTCGATAAGAGATCCAAGTCCACCTCCTTTAAACCAGCGGATGAAATAGTCAAATTCGAGGTCCATCCAGCGGACCCAACAAAGACGGCCTCCATCGGAGCGCAGTTGAACCGATGTAGATGCGCCTTTGTGAAATTCGCCGGGAAAATTGGGACATCTTTGCAGCACCCTTGGATATGCGGGAATCCCCCTGATTAGCGAGAACACAGCCTAAACATCCTAAAAGATTCAAGCGATCAAACAGGCTCTTGGCGATTTTCGAACCCAAAATACGAGCAATGGGAGAAGAGCTAGCCAAACTCATTGGGCCGGATTCATCGAGACATCAAACATCCGGACTGGCTAGCAAACCCGGTAATGGTACCAAGAAGGACAAATCATGGCGCCTATCAGTCGATTTTAAAGACCTCAACAAGGCACTGCCCAAAGGATCCCTTCCACTTCCCGCATCGACCAAATAATCGGCGCTCTTGCGAGGCACGATTCATTGTGCTTCCTTGGCGCATACTCGGCTACCATCAAATCAAGATGGAGGAAGTGGGCGAAGCATAGCGGCATTCATTACTCCATATGGACCATTCTGCTTCAACACGATGCCCTTCGGACTCAAAAATGCCGGTGCAACATATCAGCGCATGATTCAAACATGTCTGGATACCCAGATCGGCAAAACAGTAGAGGCATACGTAGACGACATAGTCGTCAAAACCAAACACGTCAAGACTCTAGTAGACGATTTGAGGCTCACATTCGACAACCTCCGAGCATATGACATTAAGCTGAATCCGGAAAAATGCGTTTTTGGTGTACCAGCCGGAAAGCTCCTGTGCTTCATTGTATCCGGTAGAGGAATTGAAGCAAACCCAGCCAAGATCGGAGCTCTGTCACAGCTGGATATTCCAAAAGACCTCAAACAAATACAAAAATTGACCGGATGTGTGGCGGCTCTAAGCCGCTTTATCTCCCGTTTGGGAGAAAAGGCATTGCCCTCTATCGCCTCCTCAGGCGCCGAACACCAGTGGGCGGATGCTGCCTTGCGGACTCGAAGAAATAAAAGCCATATTGGCAACAAATCCGGTCTGGCTGCGCCTAACACGGGCGAACCAATGTTGTTATACATCGCGCAACACATCAAGTTGTAAGCGCGGTACTCGTCGTCGACGAGAAACAAAAGGGCATAAATTCCCTCTTCAAAACCGATGTACTACGTATCCTTGTCTTAACTCCTGCAAGTCCGTTACCGCACTAACAAAAGATAGCGTCTGCGATGTTCATAGCATCCGGAGCTCCGACACTACTTTCAAGAGTGTTCGATACTTGATGGCCTCGAAGTGCCCCTCAACGACATTATAAACAACATGACGCAGCAGGCAGGACTGCAAAATGGGCCATTGAGCTCTTACCATTTGACATAACACAAACCTAGGCGAGCTATAAAGTCGCAAGTCTTGGCTGACTTTGTCGCTGAATGGTGAAGCTGAACTCCCTAAAAGTGCGGGCGCATACTCCAATTGGATTATGCATTTGGCGGCTCCAAAATGTTGGCCAGCTTGGGGGAGTGGCGTCGTATTCGTCTAACCGGGGACATAGTCCGATCACGTACTTCAAATAATGTACATGGACTCCAACAATGCAGCCGAATCTGAGGCCCTCCTACATGGCCTCCGGATGGCAATCTCCATGGGCATTCAACGCCTAGAGGTCTTGAGGATTCAAACCTTGCAATGTCCCAAGTAAATGGAGACTTTGGCGCCAAGGATCCGAAAATGGCAGCCTATCGTAGCGTTGTCCTAAAAATGTCAGCTCGGTTTGAAGGACTTGAATTCCACCACGTGGCAGGGATAATAACCAAGCAGCCGACGTATTAGCGCGATCAGCAAAAGCGACGCTGTCCCTCAAACATCTTCTGGAGCGGCTCTTCAAGCCATCCGTACTATGGGAAGAGGAGTCCGGAAATAACAACCCGGAAGCAGCCGCACCTTAACACAGAACAATCGACATAATCGGTGACTCGGCCGATGAAATAACACCTTCAGCCCACGAAATAATGGCGATAATCGCCCCATGGACAGAGCCATTCCTAGCCTACTTGCTTGGCGGGAACTTCCGAACCAAAATGAGGCCCGCTGCATAGTTCGGCGATCTAAAGCCTACAAGGTCCACGAGGAGAACTCTATAAGAAAAGCACAACCGAGTCCTTCAAAGGTGTATCTCCGAAGAGGAAGGCGAAACCTTCGGCTGAAATTCATGCGGACTAGGCGGACACCACGCCGCAGCTTGGGCCCTTGTAGGCAAGGCATTCCGTATAGGATTTTATTGGCCGGCGGCCGGGCGGATCTTTCGGGACTTAGTCCAAAGATCGTCGGTTGTCGACTCTTTGCTAATCGAGCCATATGCCACCCATCGCCCTCAATACTATACCCATCACCTGGCGTTCGCGATGCAGGGGCTTGACATGGTTGGACCCTTAAAGGGGAACCCACAAGCAAAAGTACCTATTGGTCATGGTGGACAAATTCACCAAATGGATAGAGGCCAAGCCAGTTAAAGCGGCGATGCGGACCAGTGATAGACTTCATATCCGGGTAGTACACCGTTATGGCGTCCCCATAGCATCATTACCGATAGCGCACGAACTTCACGGACGATGAGGTTAAATTATGGTGGAAAAATATGGGCATTAAGCTCGATTACGCTCAGTCTATCATCCTCAAACCAGCGGTCAAGTGGAGCGAGCAAATGGTCTAATAATGGCGGCATCAAACCCGGACTAGTGCGGTCCCTTACGGAATCTAACACGCCTTTGGGTAGAGGAACTTGACTCCGTACTCTGGGGCTGCGTACAACGCCCAACCGTACTACGGATTCACACCATTTTTATGGTATCTGACGCAGAGCGGTTTGCCTGCGACATCATTCATGACTCACCTCGAGTGCGCATGTACGAAGAAAGAAAGCCGAGCTGGATCGGCGGGATAGCTTGGGCGCATTGGAGGAAGAACGCGGCGTCGCCAAGGCTCGTTCCGCATTCTATCGGCAGCAGGCTCGAAGATATCAAAGCGAAATACGGGCTAAAATTTACAATGTTGGCGAACTAGTTCTCGCTGCGGACAAGAAAAAGGACAAGCTCAAGCCCAAATGGGAAGGCCCTTTCATTATCGATCAAGTCTCGACCGGTAGGCGTACCGCTGCTGCGAAATGCATCGGACAACCGACTCGAGCGAACCCATGGAGCGCAGCCGCCTCCGAAGATTCTCGCCTAGCGCGGACTAAGTTCGTCTCCTTCCTCCGTCCAAACTTTTAAACTTCAGCTGTCTTTCGTTTCTATCTTTTCTCTCACCCTTTTCATAAAAACCCTTAAAGGCCTACTTGCGCATTGTTACACACACTTGATGTGCTATCCGCACTCATTATACACAGGGCTTCTTTGCGAGCTTACTTATCTGGGCTTCATGCCCAGCACATGTGTCAAACTTCCACATGTACCTTTTATTCACCATTATATGCATCGATATGACTTAAGTTTTGGCCATCTTTGGGTTGCTGGCTCCTATGCTTACCCCTCGTTCCCGATTGTTCGGCTAGGAGGTAAAGGAGCACCTCTGCGATTATTCTGCTGGGTCACCGGATGTGTACCTCGGTGGGTGAAGCGAAAGCTAAGCGTTCTTAAGGGAATATTCGGATCGGTGACTTGAAAGATGATTTTTTACCTATTTATCTGCCCCGGATGTTTTCCTGCTGTTTTTCGTAGTCCGGACATGCACTTTAGGGCATGCCTCGAGAAAGGAACCCTTACGGAACTATTCTCCTGGAAGATGTTTCTTACTAACCATGTAATATAACATAACTAGTTGGGCACTTGTCTGATAAAGCACTAATGACCCCTACGCCTGGTCTCCATGCATTCCCCGGTTGTTTCTTAACCGAGAAGGTATTCGGATACACTCCGGACTCTAGGGTCCCGAGGTTGAAGCGAAAAGGTCGGCAAAGACAAACAATCTACAATCCGGCTAGAAGGCATTTTACATGTCATTTTAAATACATTGTCAAATCGACTGACTGTACTCCTCCTCAATCCCGTCTAACAGGCTGTCTAATTTATAGTCCCGTTGGGAATATTTAGCGGCCAACTCTACTTGGTCGTACACTAAGCTCACAGGGATCTCCTTCCCATCGGGCCCCATAGGTCCGACCTCGGCCATGTGGTTGGGATCCGCCTTCTTGTACCGCGTCTTCACCATGGCCCAGGCCTTCCTGGCACCTTGGCGGCAGGCCGATATCTTTCATAAGCAGGCGCTGCGCGCTCACAAGCTTCTCCACAAGCTCTCCAAGACCCTCGGGTAGGGAGAGGGGCGGCCATAAGGCACGGGCAGCGCCGCTCATCGCATTGCCGAACTTCGTTCGGCAGTTGCACCGGCTTGAGAAGTTGATCACCCGTTGATCTGGGCATCTCCTCCGAGGCGCACTGTGAGCACACCTCTGAGACATATTTTTGTCAATTGACTTCCTCGCCGAACTCTTCTTTTCAAAGGAGTTCGCTCGAGCACTACTATAGATGCTGCGGCAAGCGTGATTCTCCTTCACGGAGCGGACAGCTCGGCCCGAATGCCTTTCAGCTCTTCTCCAAGCTGGGCGTGGGCATCCTGGGTTTGTTCCTTTCTGCTGCACCTTCCTCGGCACCCTCTCTCGCCGGCCTTGGTGGCGCGATGTTGTTGCTTGTCCGGATCGGTCCGGCAACATCTACAATATCATTGTCGGACTTACACGCACGCCGCACACAGCTTATCTTTTTGAAATAATGTGTTACCAGGAGGGGTCTCTGTGTTTCCTCCTGCGGCAGTGAGTGCGGCCTCAAGTTGGGCCTTGCACTCTTGTAGCTCCTGGGACAATTGGGTATTCTTCTCTGTAAGATCATGCATATCAAATGATCCTTAAATCAGTTACTCTAACTACTTTAAGTCTCGGGGGCTACTGGCATATACAACTATTAAAATCTCTTACCCGTATGTCTTTTACATACTGCTCCGTGGCTCTGGTCAAACCATCTTCAGCAGCACGGAGGTGCGCGTCCCCCGCGTTAAAGGCATTCAACGCCTCAGGGGAGAAGCACGCGTCACGAAAAATTGTCCGGCTGCGCCTATGGTTCATGGCGCTCTCCACCTCAGACCTAGTGGCGGACAGTCTGTTGGCATCCTCCGTTGGAGGAGTATCCGGCTCGCGCCTTGCGCTCGCCTCCCCCTCAAGACCGGGAGTTGGGCACGGCTGGCGAGGCTTGGTTGGCAACCTCTCGCCCCGATCCGTGAGCACTCTTTCTCTGCAAAAGTCATGAGCATTCAAACACCTCCTAGGAACTTTGTCCTAAATGATGGTCATGAGCTATACCGTTGCGGTGACGTTTGGTCGCACCGCACCCTCTTCCTTCTTGAGGCGGATGACCCTGTTGGTCGGCCGCCCTTGAGTTCGACTTCCGCCTTGAAGGTACCTCTTGCGAGACACCATTGTATACGGTGGTCGAGAAATCGCAAGGGCGAAATAATGGTGTCAGGACTTGGTCACAATCACAGGGAGCGGAGGCAGGCGGGGTAGTCAGCCGTAATGGCGACTAGAGCATTATCCATGCTGAGTTGGTGAAACACCTCGTTGATTAGCTCCACCTTTATGTCGGATCCTCTTGGAGGGCGGATCAAGGATCTTTCTAGATCCTCGGGTTGTGGGGCGGACTATGTATGCTCTCCTGATCGGGCGAGTTCTGCGTCAAAACCAAAAAGTAAGGTACTTAACTTTGAAAGCGCGGGTCGGATAAATGAACATCCGCTTACCCAGCTCCGAGGGTTGTTCATGGAGAACCCATTCAATGGGCTCGTCTGGAGGAAGTCCTCCTTCTCCCCCTTGTACAGGCCAGACAGAATCTTCACCAGAACTTCGGCCGATCCCGGCCCTTTGCAGCCATGATGAGTGGCATCATTCTCCCCGTTGAAATCCCACATTGGGTGGCCCCTGTATTGCAGCGGCTGCACCCCCCGCATAATGCACGTGGCCATGACTCCAATCATGGTCAATCCAGAATGGGCCAGTAACCTTATCCGGCCCATCAAATAATGGACGCTCTTGTCTTCCTCCAGATGAGGGCTCCGCGGGCGCCAACTCAGGCGTTTCTTCAGAGGAGCATTGCTAAACTCCGGAGGCCGATCCGAGCAGGTCGGCGGTGGGCGTCTTCTACATAAAACCATTACGAAGGCCGGTCTTTGGGCGCCTTCCTAGCAGTTCGGATGGATATCCGGTCCGGCGATCGCCATATTCGGCACCGCCCACTTGATATATTGACCCCTCGTGAGGCGAGTGCAGGCGAATAGCCTCTTCCACAGCGCAAAGTGGGGCTTGATGCCCGAGAATAGCTCGCAAAGAACTACTGAAACCAGCGATATGCGTAAAAAAGCGGGCGAGGTGATGGAGCTGGAGTCCAGTAGAACTCCGAAGCCCGCGGAGGAGCGGATGTCTGAAATCAAGCCCCTTATCGGATAGGGGCCGAAGCATACCCGCTCCCTTTATTGGGACTTGGGTGGCCTCCGCTTGCTTCCCACCTTTGAAGGTGTCCAGCCCGGCTCGAACCGGGACCATAAAGGCCGGAGGAAGATATCCCTCCGCTTGGAGCGTCACTAGCTCATTGTGCGGGACAGAACATCTCCTCCAATCTCCTGGCAGAGGGCTGGGAGTGTGAGAGGAGGAGCTGCGTCGATGGTCCATGATGGAATGGATTTTTGATCAGAAGCGCTCCGATGAGTACTCGCGGAAGGAAGATGGTGTAGTTTGGATCTGGAATCTTGCCTCTCTTATAGGCAGATTATTTGCGCAGCTAGGGGGTAAAACATAAAAGATACCTTGGCTTTTCGCATTACGTGTGGCGTGGAAGAAGGCCATTATTGGGCGTGAAGCCAAGGGCGCAACATTAGTAAGGAGGCGGACCTTTGTTTGGCGGTACATGGAATTTGAAGGAGAACCCGCCTTGCAACGCCGAAGACAATATATCGTTGGACTCGTCGTCATTGAAGCCTGGTTAGGGGAGCTCTTGAGGAGTCTGGACTAGGGGTGTCCGGATAGCGGACTATCATCATCGGCGGACTCCAAAACTATGAAGATACAAGATTGAAGACTTCGTCCGTGTCCGGATGGGACTTTCCTTGGCGTGGAAGGCAAGCTTGGCGTCGGATATGTAGATCTCCTACCATTGTAACCGACTCTGTGTAACCCTAGCCCTCTCCGGTGTCTATATAAAGCTGGAGGGTTTTAGTCCGTGGGACACACAACCATTACAACAATCATACCATAGGCTAGCTTCTAGGGTTTAGCCTCCTTGATCTCGTGGTAGATCCACTCTTGTACTACCCATATCATCAATATCAATCAAGCGGGGAGTAGGGTTTTACCTCCATCGAGAGGGCCGAACACAGGTAAAAACATCGTGTCCCTTGTCTCCTGTTACCATCTGCCTAGACTGCAGTTAGGAACCCCTACTCGAGATCCGCCAGTTTTGACACCGACACTCTCCCTCTCCTTCCCCCTTTCCCCCTCCGGTAAAAGGAAGGGGGGCTGAATCCTACTAGGGCCCCAAGTAGGACTCCTCCTACTTGGGTGCACCTAGTGTCGGTGTCAAAACCTGCTGATCTCGGGTAGGGGGTCCCGAACTATGCGTCTAAGGATCGAAGGTAACAAGGAGGTAGGGGACACAATGTTTACCCAGGTTTGGGCCCTCTTAATGGAGGTAATACCCTACTTCCTTCTTGATTGACTATGATGAATATAGGGGTTACAAGAGTTGATCTACCTCGAGATCATAATGGCTAAACCCAAGATGTCTAGCCTGTATGATTGTGATCGCCCCTATGGACTAAACCCTCCAGTTTATATAGACACCGGAGGGGACTAGGGGTGTTCCAAGTCGGTTTACAAAGGAAGGAAACTATACATCCGGACGCCAAGCTTGTCATCCACGCAAAGGAGAGTCCCATCCGGACATGGGAGGAGGCCTTATGTTCTTGTACCTTTGTGGCTCATTAGTCCGGCCCATGCCACATAGGCCGGCTCCCCAAGGACCCCATAATCCAGGACTCCCTCAGTAGCCCCCGAACTTGCCTTCAATGACGACGTTGTATCCGGCTTCATGTCTTCGGCCTTTGCAAGGTAAGTTCCCTATTGTGCTTCATATAGTTCGGCTCTTGCATATCATTTTCTCCAGCTTCTGCGCCGCCGTTGCCTCGGCTTCCATGTGTTAGATGAATACAAAGGGTCTAGGCATTTTTACAAATACCCCCTTGACCATGTAGATAAGGTGCTTTATAAGAGAGAGATAAAATCTTTGATTCCATTCCTCACCAGACGGAAATCCTTAGGGCTTGCCACAAGAAACCAGCCAAAGATGGACAACGCTCCTTGTTCTTCCTCGCGTCCCCAAGGCCCTCAATAAGGCGATTGGGAGAGCTTCTCGGTGTCCCACGCTCAATTGGCCACACTGCAGGTGCAGGGATATCTCTCTCCATTGGGTCTGGTCCCCGTTCGAGCGGGATTAACCACCTACAATAGCGAATCCTTGGCGGAGAAATTCCCTAATCCCAATCCAGGGGAGCGGGTGTGCTTTGTTTCCTTTTTGCTGAGGGGCGTGGGATTTCTGATCCACCCCTTCCTTAGAGGTCTTCTGGAGTACTACGGTCTCCAACTGCACAACCTCACGCCGGGCTCCATTTTACATATCGTAGGCTTTGTTGCCCTTTGCGAGCTGTTCCTATGCTGCGAGGCCCATTTCGATTTATGGCGGAAATATTTCTACCTCGTCCCTGCTCCCAGAAGGGATCTATTTTCGAGGTGGGTGGCACCGAAGTATGGCGCATAGGCGGAATAGGATACCTACCCGGTACTCCGAAGAAGGCATCCGAAGAGTGGCCCTCGGAGTGGTTATATATTCAAGACATTGTCCTTCCGGACCCTATACGGCAAGGTCTTCCCGAATTCTCCTCTGCTCCTTTAAAGAAGTGTGCCAGTTGGCGTTCCCGAAGCTATGAAGAAGAAGATAGTGTGGAGGTTAAGCGGTTAGCCAGCAAGGTCCGAATGCTTGCCCATTCCGTACTATCCATAGTCGAGCTAATGGCGATTTCAATAACGCGATGCGTCCAAGCGCTTCAATCCAGGGGGTTTCCCATGTGGCATTACAATGGTGAGGATGACGTCACACGTTGTGGGTGCAAGGGTCCGTCTAATTCTGCCGCACTGGCCACCACATTGGCTAAACTTTTCAAAGGGGAAAAGGAAGACTTCGCTTGCATGAAGTGTCGAGAAGGTTTCTCCATGTATACCCTTATTGATTGGGCGAGTCATCGACTATAGGCTTTAATTGATCTTTTTCCCTTAACTATAGCCGAATTTAATCCGATTGTCTTTAACAAGAATGGAGAAGTCATTGAGGGGATCTACAGCCCCGCCCCGCAACCGGAGGACCATAATCGGGACCTTGATCCTGGATACGAAGAAGATTCGGACGTATTCGTGGATTTTGAGGATGGAGTCTTTTATCAGACGAGCTATGATAGCATGAAGGTGGCCATTATAGCTGATTACACTGGCCTTCTTCCATCCTCCCATGTAAGTACCCAAGAGACATTTCCTCAAAAAGAGTTTTCCCATCATGACTCACCCATCGCACTGTATTATGCTACCAAGGGGAGACGCTCGCACCAGCATACTACGGCAAAGGTGTCCTCTAAGAAGACGACGCTTGCACAAGGCGCCTTTCAAAAAAGAAAGGCGAACAATGATACAGTCGGGCCCTCCTCGGCATCGAAGAGGTATAATCCTTTAGTATGCATTCAACGGATAGACAGGACAATGATGTTCCCTATGGTATCATATTGTAGGAGGAGTGTGCGCCGGACTATTTCCGGAGACCTAGCCCGGCCATGCACAGACTGATCCAGCCCCGGCCCCTACCACAAGGACTAGAGGGGATGCGGGGGCAATGCCGGATTGTCATCTCCTAGAGGATTTTGATAATGTATTTGTCACAAATTCCGAGGTGGAGAGTGCGATGGGTCACCGGTGGCGGAGAGCGGCTATGCACGACCCACATTTTACCGAAGAGGCTTTTAATGTTCTCAGCTCAGCGGATGCTTATATCCGAGCTGCTCGTGATGGAGTTGCTGGAGCCACTCACCAGCTTTCAAAGGATATGCGGGTAAGAATTTTTGGGCAGATTCAATAATCATATGCCAGTAGCCCCCGAGTCTTGAATCAGTTGACCCAATTGATGTAAGAGTCGTTACTTTGTTAGGTACTCACGGTGAGGAGTAAAAAGTTATCCAAGGAACTTGAAGAATGTCGAACAAAGCTGTCTGCTACTACTGCCGAACTCAAAGATTTAAAGAAATCCAAAAAGGCACCTGATGGTAAGTGCAACAGTAGTTCGAAGATAAGGCTCCCTGAATACAACAAGGTTTCCTAATTATGCTTGTGTCTCGTTGGTAGGCTCGACAGATCAGCTGGAGGAGAAGCTAAGGTCTGCTCAAGCAGATAAACAACATGTCGAAGGGCAAAGAGCCGCTGGTCAACGTGTTTTGACACGGACCATTAATGAGAAGAACAAACTTCAGGATGCCAACATCAAGCAGGCCGAAGAACTGAAGGATTTGAGAGCCCAATTATCGGATGCTTTGAAGGAGAACAAGAAATTGAAAGGCGGCATATTCAATATGCTCTATAACCTATTAGTCAAGAATGGTCTCCTGTTTGAAATTTTGACAAGTTTGCTTCTGTAGGTGTGCTAACCGGATGTCCCAAAGGAGAAGTGTCCGAATTCCTAGGCGACCTGCTACAAGAGCTGGCCAAAATGCACGAGCGAGCTCGGAAAGCAGTGAGGAACATGGCTAAGGCTTTATGGCCATCTAATTCCCCTCCAGGAAGTATGGATGAGCTTGCAAATTTATTCAAGGGAGATCGTCGCCGTTTGGAGCTATGGAAGATATCAGCATGTCGGGAAGGCGCTCGAGAAGCCTGGGCCATGGTAAAAACACGATATACCAAGCTTGATCCGAATCATATAGCCCGGGTCGGACCTCGGGGACCAGATGGGCAAGAAATTTCTGTTAGCTTAGTGTATGACCAAGTGAAAACGGCAGCTAAGTTTTCTCAACAGGATTGTAAACTAGACAACCTACTAGAAGATCTAGAGGAAGAGGAAGTTTTTGAGTCCAAGTAGTAATGTACTTCATCAACAAACTTTTCTCCAACCGAATTGTAAAACGATTGTCATGGCAGACTTTCCGCTTCGACCTCCAAAGCCATAGGTTTGGAGTGTTTCTGGATATTTTAAACCATTGGTAAACACCAAGGTATGTTCGAAAACTAGGCGGTCCGTTCATAGTTAGTTGAATAGACAAGTTCTATTCAAGGAGTTATGTTATATTACATTTGATCGTAAGAAACATCTTCCAGAGAGAATAGTTCCGTTAAGGGTTCCTTTCCGTGGGCCAGCATGCATTTTTGCACATACATAAACTATGATGGAGAGATCACAATACACTTTATAATATGGGGGCGTATATTGCATCGTGGGCAGTTTGTCTCTTGCCTGCCTACCGATTATTCCCTTAAGAATGCTAGCTTTCGACTTCACCCGTCTGAGGTACACGCCCGGATAACCCAGCCTTAACAATCTCAGAGGTTCTCCCTTTATGCCCTAGCCGAAAAAGCAGGAACGTAGGTCATAAGCAGAGGAGCCAGGCAACGCAGCTTGGGCAAAACTTAAGTCATAAAGGTGCATATAATGGTGAAGACAGGACACATATGAGTAGACAACACATATATATGGTGAGCTTGATGCTCCAAAATAATAATCAGAATAAGCTTCTGTAAAAAGAAGCCCCCAGGTGACAAGGGGTGTGTACATTTGATGATGTATAGCCCTCGGGTGTACGGTTGATCCGACCACTGGTAGAAGTTGTAAAAACCGAAAAAGAGAAAAGAGGGGTGAAAAAGAGAAAAGATGAGAGAATAAAAGCTACAAGTGTGGATTTAGGCGTAGATTCTGTGGAGCCAAGTGGCATTCCATGGGTTTGGCTCTAAACGATTATCTGAAGCGTTGCGTAGGCGATAGGCTCCTCCAGTGAGAACTTCCTCTATAATGAAGGGACCCTCTCATTTCGGCTTGAGCTTGTCCTTTTTCTTCTCTGGTAGGAGTAGGACGAGTTCACCGACATTATAAATCTTTGCCCGTACTTCCCTGCTTTGATATCGCCGGGCTTGCTATTGGTAAAAGGCGGAACGGACCTTCGCGACATCATGCTCCTCCTCCAAGCCATCCAAATCATCTTGTCGATCGAGCTCGGCCTCCCTCTCTTCATACATGCGCACTCAAGATGAGTCACGAATAATGTCACAAGGCAGTACTACCTCGGCGCCATACACCATGAAGAAGGGTGTGTATCCGATTGTGCGATTGGGCGTGGTATGCAGCCCCCAGAGTACGGAATCGAGTTCTTCAACCCAGCGCTTGTCTGATTCACGCAAGGATCGTACTAGTCTGGGTTTAATGCCGCTCATAATCAAGCTGTTAGCCCGCTCGACCTGACCGTTTGTCTGAGGGTGATATACAGAGGCATAATCGAGCTTAATGCCCAAATTAGCGCACCAGGTTTTTACCTCATTGGCCATAAAGTTGGAACCGTTGTCAGTAATGATACTATGCGGTACACCATAACGGTGCACCACACCGGATATGAAGTCTATAACTGGTCCGACCTCAGCCGTTTTGATTGGTGTGGCTTCTATCCACTTAGTGAATTTGTTGACCATAACCAGTAAATATTTCTTCTTATGGCTTCCCCCTTTAAGGGGTCCGACCATGTCGAGCCCCCAAACCGTAAAAGGCCATGTAATGGGGATTGTTCGCAAAGTAGTGGGTGGCATGTGGCTTTGATTTGCGAAAAGCTGGCATCCAACACATCGCTGTACAAGGTCTTGCATGTCTGCTCGGGTCGTGGGCCAAAAGAAACCCGTACGGAAGGCCTTACTTACAAGAGCCCGAGCAGCGGCATGATGGCCACCAAGACCGGCATGTATTTCGGACAAGAGTTGTCGTCCTTCTTCTTCGGAGATGTAGTGTTGTAACACTCCGGTTGTACTTTTCTTGTACAATTCCCCTTCGTGAACTTTGTAAGCCTTCGAACGTCGAACAATGCGACAGGCCTCCATATGATCATCAGGGAGCTCGTTCCTAGTAAGGGAGGCGAGGAAATGTTCTGTCCATGGGGCGATAACAACCATGATTTCGTGGGCCGATGGTGTTATCTCGGTGTTCGAACCCCCGACGATATCGGAGTTGTGTTCGGAATCCGGGGGTATGGTTGGCTCTGGAACAATGTTGCCGATGCCGTCCTGCCACACTACGGATGGCTTAAAAAGCCTCTCAACGAAGGTGTTAGGTGGGACGGGGTCGCGTTTAGCGCCCATGCGGGCAAGTATGTCCACCACTTGATTACTCTCTCGAGCCACATGATGAAACTTGAGCCCTTCAAATCAAGCTGAAATTTTGAGTACGGCATTACGATAAGCCATCATCTTCGAATCTTTTGCATCGAAGTCTCCATTTATCTGAGATATTGTGAGGTTTGAATCCCCACGCACTTCAAGGCCTTGTATGCCCATGGAGACGGCCATCCGGAGACCGTGCAATAAGGCCTCGTATTCAGCTGCATTGTTAGAATCGGTGTACAGTATTTGGAGCACATAACGGATTGTATCTCCTGTGGGGTATGTCAAAATAACACCAGCCCCTAATCCAGCTAACATCTTAGACCGTCGAAGTGCATCACCCAGTTGGAGTATGTGTCGTATTCTTTAGGGATTTCGGCCTCTGTCCATTCAGCGACGAAGTCAGCCGACACCTGAGATTTAATAGCTCACCGTGGCTTGTAAATTATTTCAAATGGTAAGAGCTCAATGGCCCATTTGGCAATCTGGCTGGTGGTGTCCCGATTGTTTATAATATCATTAAGTGGTACTTCGGAAGCGACCGTGATGGAGCACTCTTGAAAGTAGTGCCCCATCTTGCGAGATGCCATGAAGACCGCATATGCTATCTTTTGATAATGTGGGTATCGGGATTTACATGGTGTAAGGACCATTGATACATAAATATACCGGTTTTTGAAGTGGGAATTTTTGTCCCTCCTCATTCCGCTCGACGATGAGCACCGCACTCACTACTTGGTCAGTTGCATATATGTAGAGCAGCATTGGTTCGCCGACATTTGGTGCGGCCAGGATTGGGTTGCTTGCTAACAAAGCCTTTATTTCCTCCAGTCCAGCTGTGGCAGCGTCCGTCCACACGAAGTTGTCAGTGCGGCGTAGCAAACGATATAATGGCAACGCCTTTTCCCCTAATCTGGAGATAAAACGGCTTAAAGCTGCCATGCACCCAGCTAATTTTTGGACCTGCTTGAGGTCTGTTGGTGTTGCCAACTGTGACAAGGCTCGGATTTTGGTGGGGTTTGCTTCAATTCCTCTATTGGAGACGATGAACCCAAGTAGTTTTCCGGTTGGAACGCCGAAAACACATTTTTCTGGATTGAACCGTATGTCATATGTTCGGAGGTTGTCGAATGTCAGGCGTAAGTCATCCACCAATGAATCTATCGGTGTCCTGGATATGGGGGTATCTAGCCCTACCTACCTGTGGCCCACCACGTGGCTCCATCAACGGCCTGTGTTGGGGATATAGCTACTGAGTGTAAACCGCCTAGGAGGGCCCGGTTCACCCTCAATTATGCTGAAGCCCATGAAGATCCAGAAGATGGCGCTTTACTAATGAAGCTCAGAGGCCCGAGGCCCAAAGGCGGATTAGGGCCCATAATGGTAAACCGCCATGACTATGTAACTTGTAATGTAAGTTAGGAAAGGAGAGACCGAGCCGGACACTTTGTATGAGTCGGCCTCGGGGCTCTGTAGACCGACCGGGCGTCAACCTACATATATAAAGGGACGACTCGGCGGCGGTTCAAGGACAAGAAACAACAACTCGAGACTCAGGCAAGCATATTTGCTCCCTGGTCATCGAAACCCAATCAATCCCATCGCAACTAGACGTAGGCTTTTACCTTCATCGAAGGGACCGAACTAGTATAAAACTCCCGTGTCCCTTGTCCGGTTTAACCCCTTCAAGCTAACCCGTTGCGATGGCTCCACTACTAAGTCCTTTCATGAGGACATCTGATGTGTTAATTCCACGACAGTTGGCGCCCACCGTGGGGCTACCGCACGATGGTTTCGAGTTCTTGAAGGGTAGCTTTGAAGGACTCAAGGGGTACGTGGTTGGCCGGATGACCAAGAGTCGTCGCGACAAGCTTTACATCGACGATAAAGGATGGGGCACCGAGGCCGGCTCAATCGAGTACGGGTACCGGGTCCCCTTTGGCGGAATTCAATTCTTCATCAGCAAGATCGGCGAACCGGGCCCTGAGCCGGTGTCGTGGGGGAGACGAGCACCTATAGGGCAGGGGCCCCTTCTCGGTCCGGCAGGGAGCGGAGGGCGCACGAAGAGCAGATCGAGGTCGAGCGCGCGGGGGGTTTTACCCAGCTTCGGAGCTCTCCGGAGAGATAAAACTCCTACTGCTGCTTTGTGTTTGTATTTTGTTCTTGCTCGAAAGCGTGGGTATGCTGTGGTCTCGAATGAGTCGAACCCCTTCTAAGTGCGCATGGGCCTCATTTTTATAGTCTAAAGGGGTCACCGACAGGTGGCAACGCAGAGAGAGGGGTAGAAAGGTAAAAACATGGGTTGGTACAATTGCTATCTACAGTGCCGCCTACCTAACTCTGATGGCAGGGGACAAGGGCATTTAATGCCCGTCCGGTCGCCCCAATAGTGCAGGAGGCGACCGTTAGGGGCGCCACCGATTGCCACGATGGCCCCCTAGTCATCTTCACTTGCCACCTCGCACCGCTAGGCTGCACAGCCGCCCGCCACGTGCACCGGGAGGCGACCTGCGGCGACTGCGTCATCGGATCTTGTTGGGCGTGGAGTGCGAGTGGTAGCCGCCTGCAAGCGCCTTGCATGATCGCTGACTTGTCGCACCCATAAGCTTATCGCTTCGCCGGGTCTTGCCGGGCCTTGGCGCGTCGCGGCAAGTCTCTTGACATGCCTTAGTTGGCCTTCCCGGCAAGCTCCTCTTGCCGGGGTCTTGTTCTTCCCGGCAAGCTCCTCTTGCCGGGGTGTTGTCCTTCCCGGCAAGCTCCTCTTGCCGGGGCCTTGTCTTCAAAGTTGACACTTTGTTCTTGAATGGCAGTAAATGGGAATGACGAAGGGTCTTGGCGGGCGTCCGGCAAGCCATGCCGCGGGGCGCTGCGACTGCCCGTGCACAAGTTCGGGGTACTAAGGTACCCCTACTTTAGTACACCGACAAGAGCCCTCGGGCCTGGGCCATACACGGTGCCGAGCGCTGTTGGGCCAGGCCCAAAACAGGGCACGGGCACGCGCGGCCTGGGTCCAAACCAAATCCACTCCGTATCCACGCGTCCTCCGTAGCAGCCTGCGTCAATCGCGGCGTCGTGGGAGAGGTCGTGGGCAATATAAATCCAGGAAATGCGTAAGCGTTCGCCTCCCTGTTTATAGCGAGAGAAGCAGGGCCGTTCCCCCACCGCCGCCACTTGCAGTTCCTTCCTTCGAAGCTCCGCCGCTCCCCTCCGCTTCCCAAGCGAAAAAGCAGCGCTCCGCCGCCCGTCGTCGCCGTTGCCCTCAACACCTCCGCGTTCCCCGCCCGCTTCGCCATGGCTCGAAGCCGGCAAGACCACGAAGTCGGCGGCGCTGCTTGAGGCGTGCGCAAGAGTGAGTGCTTTTCCTCCCGAGCTCACCGGATGGCGCTGCGGAGGAGTTCTACCTCTTTCGGTCGACGGAGCGCGGGAGCATCCGCGCGCCGGTGCTCTCGCCAAGCTTCCAAATCGAGCGGTGCCCAAAAGGGTACTATTTCTTTCCGGTGTTCTTCTATTGTGGGCTCTGCCCACCTTTTTCTGATTTCTTCTGCGACATCATGAATACCTACGGGTTTCACCTTCTTGATTTCACCCCCAACGCCGTTCTGACAATGGCGGTTTTCGCACACCTCTGCGAGAACTAAGTCGGCGTCCACCCAAGTGTTGCTCTTTTTCGCCACTATTTCACCCCCCGAGCCGAGAAAGGAGAGCCATTGGCTGGCGGAATCGCCTGGACCTCTCGAATCGGTATGAAGGAGGTGTATCTGACGGGCGAGCTCCGCAGCAAGTGGGATGAGTGGAGGGCGGAGTGGTGTTGGATCTGTGATGCCAATCCGCAGCCATTCACCAACCTGCATCAGACCCGGGTGGTGCGCGGCGGCGACTAGAGCGCTCTGTCACCGGATGACGCCAAGCTGAAGATTTCCACCACCCGAATCCTCCGGCTCAGGCTTGCTGGACTCACAGCAGGGGCAGTTGGTGCGGATTTCCTTCACCGTCGCATCGCCCCTCTGCAGAAGAGGGGGAGGCCCGCCTGGCTGTTTGGCGGCCCGGCAGATATTATGAGGCTGCGCCCAGGCCTCAACTTCAACTTCACAGTCCTGGAGCTTGACGAGATGCTGAAGGAGCTATTCAAGCATGACGCCAACCATCTGAGTGGTTCGAGGTTGCGCGAGCGTCATCCGTTGTGTAACAACTCCGGTAGCGATCGCATCTGGCATAATGATGCCAGTGCGACTTCGCGGGATAATCCCAACGGATGGAGCCCGACGGCGGCGTCGTGCAGCAATTCGTCGATGGTTTGCGGAGGTAGCAGTCAGCGCCGGCGAAAAAGCTTCTCACCGCGCCACCACCAAAGCGAGATGCGGTACATCGCCGGCCAGGGCGAAGAAGCGGCGGCAGCGCTGCATGGCGGTTTGGCTTTACGTTAGCGGGGCGAGGCGGCCGCGGCGGCAAGCCTTGCCGCAGGGAGGACCTTGCGGAGAGGTCGTTGGTGAGGGCCGAGGCGAAGCAAGCCCGCTGCCGCGCGAGCGGCCAGCCGTCTTTGAGCAGCTTGCGCGGCGGAGCCCCAGCGTAGCCCCAATTCCAACCAAGAAGGCGCCTCCGTCGAGTTGGAGATACGGCAGGAAGACAGGCAGGCCAGCAGCCAAGGCGCCATGGGACACGCTCCACCGCGGCAAGTACCGTCGCCGCGGGAGGTCCCAGCCGTGCGGCAACAAGAGGCGGGTCTTCCCGGCACGCCACGCTGACCTGCCGCAGCCCGGCAAGCGTCCAAGGAGCCTACTCCTCCGCCTCGCCCTTGAGAAGGGTACGGACTTCGACCTCTGCGCTGAGCTCGGCGAGGAGGAAGAGGAGGAGGAAGAGTAAAGCCTTCTCCTTGTTGTACTTGTTTTCTTGATCTTTGTTGTTGCTTGTCTTGCATCTGATTTGCTTCTCTCTGAATCCTGCTATACTTGGGACTACTGGCGAGAGGGCGGAAAAGGGCCAAGGTCCCCATGGTTGTCATCGAGGGCGATCTGCTGCGATGGCGAAGACACGTCAAGAGACCACCTTAGCGGACCCGATTCCTTCTCCTCGCAGCAGCCCCAGACTGGCCCCCAGCGTAAGTGTTTGGTTCACTTCTGTCGTGGGGTGCGCATGGGTGCTTCTTCTTTTACTAACATCTTGATCGCTGATTCATTCGTGTAGGAGCAGAACAAGCCCACCAGGAGCAACCAGAGGCCGCCCGGAGAGTCTTTGTCGGCCGACTCGCCGCCAAGGGGCGATTCTCTGACAAGGGAGCACTCCCCGGCGAGGGAGGGGTCCCCGGCAAGGGGCGGAACCAGTGAGCCCCCAATGGTGGAGCCCATGGTCACGGGGCCCAGCACAGGTAACCCTTCTCGTCGGAAATTTTCCCTTGGGTTTTTCTTCAGATTTTCTTTCTTCTTTTTTGGATATTTGCTTGACTTTTCCTTCCTCTTTCTGCTCTCAGATCCCCCTCTTATAGACCCGATGGAGACTGAGGCCACCGGCGAGGAAGTGGCAAGGCAATCTTGTAGAGGCCGCTGTTGTGAGGAGAGGCGTGATAAACGCCTTGACGAGGAAGCCGCCAAGGCTCTTGGCCGAGAGCTGGCGAGGATCCGCGATCGTCTTGGCGACCGGAGGACCAGGAGGCGCAAGGCGCTGCACCGACCGCCGATCCCTCTGCCACTGATGCATCGCCGGGCTCCGAAGAGTCCCAGCCAGGCGCATACTTGAAGGCCGGCGAGGGCGTATACATCAAGCTTCCCTGGGCGTCGAGCTCCAGGGCGCCGGTCGAAGGAGAGGAGTTTGACGGGGAAGTACTCGCCTCTGCTAGGCTAGTAGTGGTTGACGCGCCCGGCAGCAGCAGTGGCGAGTCTGAGGAGGAGCAACTGCTCTGGAAGTTGGTGTCACTCTACCGCGCCCGGCAAGCGAATCTTGAGTCCCGGGAGGCGCTTGTCGCGCGGGCAGGAGTTGACATAGAGAAGCATGTGGAGGAGCTCAAGAGCCGCAACCAGGAGGCCCTTCGATCCATTGCGGAGGAGAGGGCGCAACTTGACGAGGCAAAAAGGCATTCATCTGGAAAAGGTGAGGCCGAGGAAGCGAGGCTCGCCGCCGAGGAGATGTCGAGGCGGGAAGGTGGTGGCAGAAGAAGGTGAACTGGACAGCCACAAGGAGGAGCTCGATGCGAGCAGTCACTTGGCGGGCGCTCAAGGAGGCAAAGGGCGCCGCCCATGCGACCGAGGCCGCCAAGAAGGAGTTAGAGGAGAAAGTGGCGCATGGTGGAGGTGGATATGGGAAAGAAGAATGAAGAGCTTGCCGCACTCCAGTATGACGCGAGAAGGATGCACTCGCCCATGGCGATCTGCAAGTTAACTTCGCCGAGAAGGCCAAGGCTGAAACGCCGCCAAGGACTCAAGCGCTGATCTAGAAATGAAGCTGGCCACCTTGGCGGAGGCATTGGATGCCGCCAAGAGGCGAGAGGATGACTTGAAGAAAGAGCTCAAGGGCGGCGAGGAGCTGTTGGCGAGGGCGCCGAGACTCGAGAACACCTTGAGACTCTGGTGGAGCTACAGACGGAGGTCTCGTCAACATTCTGCATCTATCGGCGAGGAGCTGGCGGAGCTGGACTTGCGGGCTTTGGGTACTCCTCGGCGAGAACCTTCAGCCAGCGCCAAGCTTACTCTTTTCTTCAAGGGTGTGGTGACGGCGCTCCAGCAGCTCCGGGAAAGGATCCCGAAGAAGTTGGCCGACGAGTCGCGCGCAATCTGCGCCAGGATCTTGGAGAAGGTGTTGGTGAAGATACTCTTCCGCAACCCGGGCCTCGACCTCTCCCGCGTCCTCAAGAAGCTGCCGGCGGGTGCCGATCTTGAAGAGCTCAAAGCCATTATCGCACCCATTGTGGACAAGGTCAATGAAGTCGGGGAGAATTGACGGTAGCGTGGACTAGGCCACCTTTCTTCTCCTTTTCTTGCCGCCGCTAGATATGTCATAGGAACAATCCATTAGAACACGGCAAGTTATTTATTGTAATATAACTTTATTCTGGGTACTGCTGCTATGTTACTTCCTTTATTACATTACATCCCTTGTATGTTTTTACCCTATGCTTTTAGGGAACTTGTCGTATAAACACGCTTGCAGCTTGGCTGAGTCGGAATTATCGGCAGCTTCTTTGGCGGTGTTGCCTCGGCAAGAAACCTTATCGGGGCTAGTCGCGACACACTTTTATTGTTGAGCGGACTCGAAACAAAGTAAAGGCATAACTTAGCCACGAGCAGTTCCTCAGCGCAGGTTTTTCCATACAAAACACGATCGTTCAAGGAATATAACTTTAAAAATTTAAAACTAACTGTGCTCAAACTTTGGCAACTTAGCTTTTCTGTCGTCTGCGTCCCGGCAAGACTATGCTTCTTTGAACAACGCCTAGTCCACATCATTATCTTCCCCTCCTCCCCCGGTGAACTTGTGGGCGGAGGAACCTTCTTTTTGAGCAAAAGAAAGAAGAGAAAATAAAGATATGGAGCCTTAAGGCTCGTTATTGCTTACCGGGGGCAAGTTCTGCACAAAGTGTCAGTGTATACATGCTAAAAAGAAAAGGGCATGAAATTTGACAACATGTACTGAACGTACGATCTTTATTTATGCACGGGATCTGCGCCCGGCTTTGTACAAAGGGTTACATGCAACAACGGCAAAGCTTGTACAAAAGGTGGTTGCCGGAATGGGTCCAGCAACCGCGCCTTATGGGTAAAACTTGCGAAGATGTTCTATGTTCCAGGAGTTGCTCACCGGAATGCCATCTTCGGTCTCAAGGCGTACAGCGCCAGGCCTAGTGACTCGTTTTACCTGATAAGGGCCTTCCCACTTTGGCGTCAACTTGTTGGAATTCTTGGCGGATTGAACGCGCCGAAGAACAAGGTCGCCTTCCTCGAAGCTTCTGGCGTTAACTTTGAGGCTATGGTAGCGGCGCAAAGCTTGCTGGTAGCGAGCAGCTCGTACCACAGCCTGAAGACGATCCTCCTCGAGGAGCAGCGTCATCTTGCGCAGCTGCTCTTGCTCAAACTCATCATAGCGAGCACTCGGCGATCCATTATCTGAGTTCCGTGGGGAGAACTGCCTCTGCTCCATAGACAAGAGCAAAAGGTGTCGGCGATGGCTCGATTTGGCGTCGTCGATCGACCAAGAACCACCGGCAGCTCCTCGATCAATTTCTTCCGCACTTGTGCAGCTGTCAAAAGTTACGGTCTTGAGCCCGCGCGACGCCGGCGTTGCCCTCTCCGCTTGACCGTTGCTTCTCGGGTGAGCAGCGAAGCGAAGCAGATCTTGGTGCCAAGATCTTGGGCGTCTTGCATGAAGGTGCGGCTCGTGGTGTGTGCCGTTATCGGTGATGATCTGTTAGGGACTCGAAGCGGCAAACAATTGACTGAAGAACTTGCTGCTTGTTGTCTTGTCACCTTCCTCGCTGCTTCCACCTCCGGCCACTTCGCGAACTTGTCGATTGCCACGTCCAAGAACTCGAAGCCCCCGACAGCTCAGGTAAAGGGGCCGAGGATGTCGAGCCCCCAGACCGAAAATGGTCAGGATAAAGGGATTGTTTGGAGAGCTTGAGCTGGTTGATGAATCTGTTTGGAGTCGGTGTCGAGGTTGGCCTGGCGAGTCGGCGATCTTGGCCTTCGGGGTGGGGAGTGCACGGTAGTGGCACCCCCAGCGGTCTTGTCGGCATCGGCTTGCACCTGGGCGTCTTGCCGGGGCTTCGATGTGCTCGGTTGCCGGGGCTTGTCGGCGTTAAGCGAAGCCAAGCGAGGCTCGAATGGTCATCCTCCGATCGTCGATCTTATGCGGCGTGGAGGGTAATCTAAGAACAGCTGGGCTCGGGCCGCCGCTTCCTCTGGAGTCTTGGGTGGTGGTGGCGAGCACGCGAGAGCGAGATATGCTCGGACTTCTGCGGTGTTAGAAGGAGCAACATCTCGTCGAGCGACCGTCTTGCTTTTCGTACCAACATCTTGTGGCGCTTGTTGGCATCCGCGACCCACCAGCTCGGCCTTGCTCCAGCGAGTACGGTGTCGGGAGCACCATGGCGTTGTCGATCCTGCACCCCACAGGAGAGGTGCGACATATGTCTGAATCTGAAGCTTGCGGGGCCTTGTCCTTGGACTGGTAGCGGCGTCGGTCCACCATCGGCGCCCGCTCCTCCGCGGCGTCTACCCCCCGCCCATTTGCTCGGCGGTGGTAGAGTCGGCTTGAGCCGGAGTGGCTACCTCGAAGGCTTCTTCTTCGGTGGCATGTCGATGAAGATGTTGATGTAGTGCGCGGAGACGGATCGAGTTCGCACAACCTCGGCGCCCCTACTGGCGTGCCAAAGATGTCGTGGGGAAGCGAGCACCTATGGGCGAGAGCCCCTTCTCGGTCGGCGAGGCGGGGCGCGACGTAGAGCGGTCGAGGTCGGCCGGGGGGTTTACCCGGCGGAGCTCTCCAGAGATAAAACTCCTCCTCTTGCTTTGTGTTTGTATTTTGTTCTTGCTCGAAATCGTGGGTATCTTGTGGTCTCGAATGAGTCGAACCCTTCTCGTGTGCATGGGCCTCCTTTTATAGTCTAAAGGGTCACCGGCAGTGCTGTATGAGAGAGGGTAGAAAGGTAAAACGCGGGTTGGTACAACTGCCATCTACAGTGCCCCCTACCTAACTCTGACGGCAGGGGACAAGGGCATTTAATGCCCGTCCGGTCGCCCCAATAGTGCAGGAGGCGACCGTTAGGGGCGCCACCGATTGCCACGATTGCCCCCTAGTCATCTTCACTTGCCACCTCGCACCGCTAGGCTGCACAGTCGCCCGCCACGTGCACCAGGAGCGACCCTGCGGCGACACGTTGTCGGATGCGCTGGAGTGTGGGTGCAGAGTGGTGGCTTCGCCGCGGCAAGCGCCTTGCCGCAGTCGCTGACTTGTCGCACCCGCAAGCTTGTCGCTCGTCGCGTCTTGCCGGGACGCGCAGCGCATCGCGGCAAGTCTCTTGACATGCCTTAGTTGGCCTTCCCGGCAAGCTCCTCTTGCCGGGGTCTTGTTCTTCCTGGCAAGCTCCTCTTGCCGGGGTCTTGTCCTTCCCGGCAAGCTCCTCTTGCCGGGGCCTTGTCTTCAAAGTTAACACTTTGTTCTTGAATGGCAGTAAATGGGAATGACGAAGGGTCTTGGCGGGCGTCGGCAAGCCTTGCCCTTGGCGCTATCTGTTGCCGTGCACAAGTTCGAGGTACTAAGGTACCCCTACTTTAGTACACCGACAGCCGGACATCTGCACCGACCTCGTCAAAACGGCTCAGCGTGCGAGTCTAGCCCGGTTTAAGCCTACCATGAAGCGTGCGTTCGTAGGATGTGTCCATGAGGTCAGATCTGAACCGGTGTCTGAAGGCGAGACGACCGTTTATTCCGACGGCGAATCATCCACTGGCGAAACCGAGTCCTTGTACCAGATTCATAATGGTGTGTTCGAAGGATATTCCGATGGCAGCGATGTTCGGACCTCCTTGAACCGCCGAGTCGGGTTCTTTGTTTACATGGCGAACACAGCTCACTTTGCGGTCTTCATCTCTGGCGATGAATACGGATCGACAACATGGCGAGAGCCGGCGCGCCGACCGGCTCAAGTCCTCTCCGGTTTAATGGATGCCTGGGCAACTTTGTTGGCCACGACAGTCACCCCGGAGACGCGGGATCAGCATAATGCGGACATTGCAAACTTAAAGGACCAGATAACACAAGCTAAGGAGGACCTGGCAACTGAGGATGCTAGGATGGCTGAAGAGCGGGCCGCTTTAGATGCCCGATCCTGGCGAATCTGGTAGCAGAATTATCGGCTCATCTGGATCGGACCGCATCGAGAGGATGTAATCTGAAGAAATACCGGTCTCGTCTGCCATCGGTCTACGAAGGATTGAACCTCTTTCAAACTCCGGGCGCCGGGCCGAGCAATCCGGCCGCTGCAAATCGGATTGAGGCACCTAGGACAGCTCCGGATCAGCTACGAATGACAGAACCGCCCCGGCGAATAGATCACCCGCCGCAATACGTGTCCACGCCGCCGGGTCACTTCTCGAGCCCTCTGGATAACATGATTACGCGAGCATCATTTGTAACACCCCGGATCCGTCGCCGGATGTACGCGATTATTCGCCGTCGTTGCCATGTCATTTGCTTGCGTGTTGCATTTGCCATGTCATCATATGCATTTTATCATGTCATCATGTGCATTTCATTTTGCATACGTGTTCGTCTCATGCATCCGAGCATTTTCCCCGTTGTCCGTTTTGCAATCCGGCGCTCCTATGTCTCCCGGCGTTCCCTCTTCTCTCTTTTCATGTGTGGGTACTAAACTTTCTTGGAATGGCCCGAGGTTTGCCAAGCGGCCTTGGTATAGCACCGGTAGACCGCCTGTCAAGTTTCGTGCCATTTGGAGGTCGTTTGATACTCAGCAGTTAGCAGGGTAACCATAAAGCCCTCTTTGTTTCCAGCCCAACACCCTTCCAAAGTGGCCCAAAACCCACCAAACTCCCTCCATGCTCTTGATGCGTTCGATCACGATCGCGTGGCGAAAACCGCTCCTCATTTGGACTCTCCTAGCTCCCTATGCCTATAAAAGCGTCTCACCCTCTCCATTTTGGATCATTTCCCCGAAACCTAAAATTTTCCCTTCGCCGCCATCGGACACGTCCGACGCAGCCGGACACGTCCGCGCTACTTGCCGCCGCCACGTGTCGCCCGCCGGGTTAAATCGCCGCCCGCCGCCGCCATGGCGCCCGCCGAACCAGCGAACCCGCCGGCCCAGCGCCCGCCGCTTCTTCGCAGCGCCCAGCGCTGAAACCGCCTCCCGCCGTGAACTCCGAAACCGCCGCCTTTCGCGCGCCGCCGCCCGCCCGGCCCGGCCTCGCCAGCCACCGGCCGGCGGCGCGGCGCCCCGCCAATCCGCAGCTCCGCCGCCCTTCCCATGCGCCGCCTCCTCGCTCGCGCGCCGCCGCCCATCTGCGCCGCCGCCGCGCCCTCGGCTCGGTCGCCGCCGGCTGGCTGCCGCCCCGCCAGCCGCCCTCTCTCGCCGCCGGCCTCACGCCGTCTTGGATCCGGCGAGGCGGCTGGATCCGCTTCCAGCGCTCGGCCCCTCCTCGGCGTCCTCCCGACAACTCTGGCGCATCTTCTTCATCTCCGCGAACTCCCGGTGGACCTCGTAAACCGTGCAGATCTGAGGTTGCCCCGAAAATCCACTAAGTCCCTGAGATTTTTTACATTTTCATGCATTTTCATCGCATCACATCTCCGCATCCGTAGCTTCGTTTTGCGCGTATAATATGTCAAATTGTTCGCCTCGAAGAGTACATCATTTCATTCCATTGCATCATTTGCATTTGAGCTCATCTTGATGCCCGAAATGCTGTTGGAAGATAGCTTCAGATCGTTAGTTTCAGAATCTTATCAGCTCGAGCTCTTTTGTCATTTTTGCCATGTTTTATGTGTGCATCCTATGAGTATGAGCTCTACATGAATGTTGGACTAGGTCATGCCATCTTTCCAGGAGTGTTGACCTTGTATTTTTGTGACTTGTGTGCTGAGTGCATTGAGCTTGTAAAGTAGGGTAGTTGCTGTTACTGTTTTCCTGGCAGATTCTGTTATAATTTGATGCTATGTTAACATGCTTCTAGTAATCATTCTATGCATAATCTGGAGATGCTCTATAAACATGTTTTGATATACATGTCTTGCTCTATCCATTCATGCTCTTGGTTGAAATTATAGCCTTCTGGAACATGTTCATTTCTTGCTCCAAAGTTGCTTGAAAATGTTTCCTGGCAGATTGTTTGCATGAGATTCAATTTTCACGAGGTCGTTGTAGTTGATTAGTTTATGCTATGACCTTGCTCTTGCCATGCTTAGCTTCATAATCATGCCTTCTTACTGTTGGTTGCCTTGCCATGCCATGTATTGCTCTGTAGTGAGTGCATCGAGCTCACGAACATGCCTACTAGTTAACTGTTTTTGCCATGTCCTGATATTTCACTAAGTCTGAAATCTGTAATAAAACTTGCAATGTTTACATGGGTGCCATCATTTCTTAGAGTCCTTTTTGGCTTATGGTCAGTAAGGGACTATTGATATATGCTTTGAGTAGAATCATGTCATGCCTTGCTTTGCTATTATAAGTTCCTGTAGCATGTTGTTTGCTTGCTCTAAACATGCCTTCCTGATGTTAATTCCTGGTATGTTAGTATTTTCACTAAGTCTGTGAACCTGATATTTTGAGCACTTTCTCCATGCTTGTTTGAACATGTTATGATGTGATTTAGCCGTAGCTCAGTGTTCCTCTTTTGTTAAGCATCTCCTGTAGTTCGTTGTCATATGCTTTGTTTTTATGTTGGGGTGCTGTAGCATAGTTTTGTGTTGCGTGCTAAGTAGCATCGGGCTGTTAAACGCAGATTTGCGTCATTCTTGTTTTGCTTGTCATTTGCAAACCGTGCATCCGATTCGGTGATCTTTATATCGATTTCAGCGAAATCATCTCATCTTTCAGTGGCATACTTGGTTTGCCAAGTTGATGCCAGTTCATCATTTTCCTTCCGGAGCATACATATGCATAGCATATCACATCTCGCATAGCATGTCATGTATTGCATCATATTGCTTGTGCATTGTTCCTTGTTTGATTGTGGTTCCGTTGCTTGTGTTCTTATTTTGGGTAGAGCCGGGAGACGAGTACGTGAATGAGGAACCTGTTGAGAACGCCTACGAGGATCGAGCCTTCGACAACTCTGAGAATCTTGCAGGCAAGATGATCATACCCTCGAAATCACTTCTATCTTTGCTTGCTAGTTTGCTCGTTCTTTTGCTATGCCAATGCTGCGATGCCTACCATTTGCTTGTCAGCCTCCCAAATTGCCATGAACCCCTAACCTTTGACACCATTCCTAGCAAACCGTTGATTGGCTATGTTACCGCTTTGCTCAGCCCCTCTTATAGCGTTGTTAGTTGCAGGTGAAGATTGAAGTTTGTTCCTTGTTGGAACATGGAGATGTTGTTCCTTATCGGAACATGGTTACTTGTTGGGATATCACAATATATCTTATTTAATTAATGCATCTATATACTTGGTAAAGGGTGGAAGGCTCGGCCTTATGCAGTGTTTTGTTCCACTCTTGCCGCCCTAGTTTCCGTCATATCGGTGTTATGTTCCCGGATTTTGCGTTCCTTACGGTTGGGCTATTATAGGAACCCCTTGACGATTCGTCTTAAATAAAGCTTCTCCAGCAATGCCCAACATTGGTTTTACCATTTGCCTCACCTAGCCTTTTCTTTCCCTTGGGTTCTGCAGACTCAAGGGTCATCTTTATTTTAACCCCGGGCGGTGCTCCTCGAGTGTTGGTCGAACCGAGCTACTGCGGGGCCACCTCGGGAAACTTGAGGTTGGTTTTACTCGTAGCTAGTCTCATCTGAGTGTGCCACGAGAAAGAGATATGTGCAGCTCCTATCGGGATTTGTCGGCACATTCGGGTGGTGTTCTTTGGTTTAGTTTTACCTGTCGAAATGTCTTGTTGTGCGGGATACCGAGTCGATCGGAGTGTCTTGGGTGGAGGTCTATTCCTCCGTTGACCGTGAGAGCTTGTCATGGGCTAAGTTGGGACACCCTGCAGGATTTGATCTTTCGAAAGCCGTGCCCATGCGGTTATGGGCAGATGGGAATTTGTTAACGTCCGGTTGTAGAAGACTTGAAGTTGACCTTAATTAAAATACATCAACGCGTGTGTAACCGTGATGGTCTCTTTCGTGGTCCGGAAGTGAACTGATGTTGGAGTTATGCTTGGCGAGGTTGCTATAGGATCACTTCTTGATCATACTTTTATCGACCGTGCTTTGCCTTCTCTTCTCGCTCTCATTTGCGTATGTTAGCCTCCATATATGCTAGTCGCTTGCTGCAGCTCCACCTCTTGCCTTTACCTTACCCATAAGCTTAAATAGTCTTGATCTCGCGGGTGTGAGATTGCTGAGTCCTCGTGACTCACGGATACTTCAAAACCAGTTTGCGGTGCCTATGTTGCGCGGCGGTGGCGCAACCCAGCTCAAGGAGGAGCTCGATGAAGATCTTGCCCTTTGTGTTGTTTCGTTCTAGTTGATCGATAGTGGAGCCCGGTTGGGGTCGATCGAGGTCCTTTATCGCATTTGGGGTTCTTCTTTTATTTTGGTTCCGTGGCGGACCTTGATTGTATCTGGATGATGTAATGCTTTATTCATGTAATTGTGTGAAGTGGCGATTGTAAGCCAACTATGTATCTCTTTCCTTATGTATTACATGGGTTGTGTGAAGATTACCTCACTTGCGACATTGCTTTCAATGCGGTTATGCCTCTAAGTCGTGCCGACACGTGGGAGATATAGCCGCATCGAGGCGTTAAGTTGGTATCGAGCCATCCCGACCTTAGGAGCCCCCACTTTGCTTGATCGTTTTTAGTGGCGAGTTGTGTCTAGAAAAGTGTTTTGAGTCATTTAGGATTATATATATCGGAGAGTTTAGGAATTCTTTTTACTCCCGGTCCTTGACCTTACGGTGAGGTATCTGACGTAGAGTTTTGACTCTTCTCTTCTCAAATTTCACTAAAAAATTTTTTAGGATCACGCGGGTATCTTAGAATCGTTCGATGGTTTTATGATGACAACATTGTCTTGGTTGCCTCGACATTTAGGGGTTGTGGCGGTGTCCCGGGAGTTGAGCTCCGAGGTGTTGTCGTCATAATTTTATCGTTGCGATTCTGGAATACCGAGTTTAATCGCCGACATCGAAAATCTCTTTTATGCGTTGTTGGTGAGATAACCCGCTAACCCGATCTTGAGGTGAGTGCGGAGTATTGCCATGACTTCGTATAACGGATGCTTTTGAAGGTTGAGGTAGAGCGATTTCGAAGGTTTCTTGGTTATGTGTTGACGGATGGATACAGGTGGATGTAGGGATTGTTAGTTTGAGTGAGATATTGCTCCCTGTATCCCCAACACAGATTGCATAACGAGAAAGTTTGGGAGTTTCATAGGTGGGAATTCAAGTAGCTCTTAGGATATCTTTCCGACGGATGTATGATATGAAATTGGGGTTCGGCGTCTAGTGGTCCGCCTATTCACGGTTGATTTTCTGATGGTCTCGTTGTGTCTTAAAGAGTCCTTGGCTATGCCGACTCGGGGGCGCTTCGTATGTCATGTGCACTACCTTGTACATGATGGTCTTTGTCTGATTGAGCCGTGTAGGCCCCACCACAAAAACTTCGGACGAAATCTCTATCATATGTTTGTTCCGGCTTATTCTGCAAGCCAGTCCTTTGTTTTTGTTTTGAGTTGTGGTACTCGAGTTGCTTCAATGTCAAGTGTTGATTCCATACCTTTCCGAAATGGTGTTCTCATACTCGAATGTGAATACCAATCCTTCTCGACAATCGAGATTGTCATGTTAATTCTTTTCCTACCGGCGTGCTTCTCTTCAAATGGATCCGATCATTTCAACATCCGCAAGATCAATTCTAAGTTTTCTCAACGGTGTCTATTTCATCCGTCTCCAAGTTGCCTTTGTTTTTCCCGCCCACCCACCCATATTCCTCAAGGACTAAGATTTCTTTACCAAGAATCCATTTATTCATGTGAAGTCACTTCACTATTTTTCAATCAATGTTCTTACCCGGTGGTTCTCAAGAAGATGTTCTACTAGTTCGTCATTCCTCATTCCTTTCTCTTCTCCGGTGGATTCAAGTCAAGTTTTGTTGATCATACCTTATTCCTCATTTCAATGTCTTCTCATACCGGTGCACCTCTTTATCATTCTTCTTCTCGCTATTTGTTATTCCGGAGTGCTCAAGATATCTCGAAGGTTCGTGTTTCCACTCTGCATTCGTTCAAGCTCTTTCGAGGTTGTTATCTCATTCAAGCCTTTTAATTCAACCGGTGCAATCTCTCTTTTAAATCATTTTCAACGGTGTTTTCTTTTGAGTGGGCCCTAACCCACAGGTCTTTTCCCAGGATCTTACCTGACTCTACTAATTATTCCGGAGTTATTCTTAAATTCTTCTCCAAGTTTGACGTAAGAATGAGTTATCATCAGTCAAATGCTTTTCTCCAAGATATTTCAAATTCTTTTCATAGTTGGCTCAACCTCTTCGCTTTTGATTCTTCCGGTGTGCCTCAATAATTCTTGGTGGTGTTTCTCGTTGTCATTCTCATCATTTGAAGACCGAAGAAGAGTTTCTCTTTAATCTTGCTATATTCTTTTCAAGATTCATCGTGCTAGCTTGTAGCCATCCTCTGATAATTGTTTTCGATTGTGAGAATCTTTTCACCCATCCGGAGCATTTTAGGAGTCCTTCCAGTTTCATTCTTTGAAGCCCATCATCTCAGTATTATTCATTCAAGCTTTCAGCTCTCGTTCTCCAAATCATACCGGTGCATCATTCAAGTACCCTCTAATCAGTTCTTGATCTCTTTGTTCTCTTGTTTCTAGTTGTCTCAAGCAACTTCGTTCATTTGCTAATTCTTCCCGGTGAATTGTGCCCTTGCTACTATCTTTTTCAATTCTTACGGTGGTTCTTTCAAGATCTCTCTTCCTTGTTCATCATATCAATTCATTTGTTGTTCCAATCCTACCGGTGGTTCGTTGAAGACCTTCTCAAGTTTTGATATATCTCTTTTAACCCTTTATACGAGAATAAGTAGTATGCCAAATCCGTTGATTGTCATCAATTTAATTGGTGAAGGATAGGCATAACGTAATTCTTATTCTTGTTTCATCAAGTGATTAATTCCTTCTTTGGAGTTTGTTCATGATGAACAAATTCTCGGTTTCATTGTTTCATCTTCTCTTTTCCGGAGTTCCAAGCTCTAATTATCTCGTCATGAGCTCCATCTAAATCATTGCAAGGATTCACCTTGTGTTTTCAACTTCTCTTTCTTTTCATCATCCTTTTATTACGGAGTTCTTCATGGGGGCTCTACATGGTGGTTCGTCAAGGATTTCTTTCATTCTTCAATTGTTCTTCATGATTTCTCTCGAAGTTATGATCCATAAGCTATACTCAAAATTAAACATGGTGCTTAACACATGTTTTGTTTTGAGAGCTCAACATTCTTATCGTGCATCCCAAAGTGCAATTCTTTCTACCTTATCTTTTGGATGGTGTTATGTCACTCTTGACAATTTCCTTCATGTTTCATGATTCATATTGTTGTCAAGAATGAGGTATTTTAAATCCATCAGTCTCTTCATTGGAGTTATCTTGGGTTATATTTCACCTAAAGCTTTCCCTAAGGATTGTTGCTATTTATGGTGCTTATAAATGACCCAAGTTCTTCTTTATCCTCCGGTGAAATAAGTTTCTCGTCTCCTTGTTGATATCAATCCAATCATTTGTTTCGTTGGTGGCGAAGCTCACCTCATAATTTTGAGATGTTTTCATAAGCCCATACAAGCTTACTCTTTTCGTTGTTGGTTTTCCAACAGCTCCATTCTAACCTTCTTGGAAGGGTGCTTTCCGAGCCCATTTGTGGCAGAAGTTGGCATTTTCTTCTCCGTCCCTTTATCCCAACGATCTAACTTCTATTCTTTCGTTACGGAGGCATTGTGATGTTGTGCTCTTCACCCATCACCTCGTTTTGTGAGGATCATGTTCTTCTCTTGCTTATCCATTTAATCGGAGTGTTGTGTTCTCATTCAAGTTCTTTCATCTTATCAAGTTTTGCCTCTCTTTTCAACCGGAGTGCTGTCTGAAATCCCTCTTACCCATTGCAGTGTGTTGTTGATTTCATCAAGTATCCTCTCATCTTGTCAAGTTCATGTTCAATTCCTTCCATTTTCAGTCGGAGTGCTGCCCAAATTATATCATTCTTCCTTCACTATCTAGTTTTAACCGGAGTGGTTTCAATATCTATCTTATCGCTAAACCTCTTGGTTTTCATCATGTTCCTTGTTCCTCTTTTCTAACGGATTGTTTTGCAATCTCGTTCATCTCTGTTGTACTCTTTCTTTTAAATTGCTCAACCTCTCAATGTTCGTGGTTTCACTCGTTCGTCAAAGAAGCAACTTAGTTTTACCTCTTCTCTTCCTCTTCCGTTTTCCCTCCGGTGCCATCCTAGATCTCGGGACGAGATCCTCTCGTAGTGGTGGAGTGTTGTAACACCCCGGATCCGATGCGCCAGATGTCTGCCAGTTATTCGCCGTCGTTGCCATGTCATTTGCTTGCGTGTTGCATTTGCCATGTCATCATATGCATTTTATCATGTCATCATGTGTATTTCATTTTGCATACGTGTTCGTCTCATGCATCCGAGCATTTTCCCCGTTGTCCGTTTTGCAATCCGGCGCTCCTATGTCTCCCGGCGTTCCCTCTTCTCTCTTTTCATGTGTGGGTATTAAACTTTCTTGGAATGGCCGAGGTTTGCCAGCGGCCTTGGTATAGCACCGATGAACCGCTTTGTCAAGTTTCGTGCCATTTGGAGGTCGTTTGATACTCAGCAGTTAACAGGGTAACCGCAAAGCCCTCTTTGTTTCCAGCCCAACACCCTTCAAAGTGGCCCAAAACCCACCAAACTCCCTCCATGCTCTTGGTCGTTCGATCACGATCGCGTGGCAACCGCTCCTCATTTGGACTCTCCTAGCTCCCTATGCCTATAAAAGCGTCTCCCCTCTCCATTTTGGATCATTTCCCCGAAACCTAAAATTTTCCTTCGCCGCCCGGACACGTCCGGCCGCAGCGGACACGTCCGCCTGCCCGCCGCCGCCCGCGTGTCGCCGCTGGGTTCGTCCGCCGCCGCCGTCGCCGCAGCCCTTGGCCGCCCGGGCCATGCGAAACCCGCCTGCCCGCGCCCGCCGCCGCTTCGCCCGCGCGCCCAGCGCTGAAGCCGCCTCCCGCCGTGCTCAACTCAAACCGCCGGTGCTTTCGCGCCCGCCGCCGCCCGGCAGCCTCGCCATTCACGCCAGCGCCGCCCGCAGCAGCCCGCCAGAATCCAGCTCCGCCGCCCTTCCCATGCCGCCGCCTCCTCGCGCGCCGCCCGCCCTGGTCTGCGCCGCCGCGCCCCTCGGCTCGGTCGCCGCCGCCGCTGCTGGCCAGGCCAGCCGCCGCCGCTCTCCGCCGCCGGCCTCGCCGTCTTGGGATCCGGCGAGGGCGGTGGATCCAGCTTCCCAGCGCTCGGCCCCTCCTCCGGCGTCCTCCCCGACAACTCCGGCCGCATCTTCTTCATCTCCGGCGAACTCCCCGGCGGACCTCGTAAACCGTGCAGATCTGAGGTTGCCCCGAAAATCCACTAAGTCCCTGAGATTTTTTACATTTTCATGCATTTTCATCGCATCACATCTCCGCATCCGTAGCTTCGTTTTGCGCGTATAATATGTCAAATTGTTCGCCTCGAAGAGTACATCATTCCGTTCCATTGCATCATTTGCATTTGAGCTCATCTTGATGCCCGAAATGCTGTTGGAAGATAGCTTCAGATCGTTAGTTTCAGAATCTTATCAGCTCGAGCTCTTTTGTCATTTTTGCCATGTTTTATGTGTGCATCCTATTAGTATGAGCTCTACATGAATGTTGGACTAGGTCATGCCATCTTTCCAGGAGTGTTGACCTTGTATTTTTGTGACTTGTGTGCTGAGTGCATTGAGCTTGTAAAGTAGGGTAGTTGCTGTTACTGTTTTCCTGGCAGATTCTGTTATAATTTGATGCTATGTTAACATGCTTCTAGTAATCATTCTATGCATAATCTGGAGATGCTCTATAAACATGTTTTGATATACATGTCTTGCTCTATCCATTCATGCTCTTGGTTGAAATTATAGCCTTCTGGAACATGTTCATTTCTTGCTCCAAAGTTGCTTGAAAATGTTTCCTGGCAGATTGTTTGCATGAGATTCAATTTTCACGAGGTCGTTGTAGTTGATCAGTTTATGCTATGACCTTGCTCTTGCCATGCTTAGCTTCATAATCGTGCCTTCTTACTGTTGGTTGCCTTGCCATGCCATGTATTGCTCTGTAGTGAGTGCATCGAGCTCACGAACATGCCTACTAGTTAACTGTTTTTGCCATGTCCTGATATTTCACTAAGTCTGAAATCTGTAATAAAACTTGCAATGTTTACATGGGTGCCATCATTTCTTAGAGTCCTTTTTGGCTTATGGTCAGTAAGGGACTATTGATATATGCTTTGAGTAGAATCATGTCATGCCTTGCTTTGCTATTATAAGTTCCTGTAGCATGTTGTTTGCTTGCTCTAAACATGCCTTCTGATGTTAATTCCTGGTATGTTAGTATTTTCACTAAGTCTGTGAACCTGATATTTTGAGCACTTTCTCCATGCTTGTTTGAACATGTTATGATGTGATTTAGCCGTAGCTCAGTGTTCCTCTTTTGTTAAGCATCTCCTGTAGTTCGTTGTCATATGCTTTGTTTTTATGTTGGGGTGCTGTAGCATAGTTTTGTGTTGCGTGCTAAGTAGCATCGGGCTGTTAAACGCAGATTTGCGTCATTCTTGTTTTGCTTGTCATTTGCAAACCGTGCATCCGATTCCGGTGATCTTTATGTCGATTTCAACCAAAATCATCTCATCTTTCCAGTGGCATACTTGGTTTGCCAAGTTGATGCCCGGTTCATCATTTTCCTTCCGGAGCATACATATGCATAGCATATCACATCTCGCATAGCATGTCATGTATTGCATCATATTGCTTGTGCATTGTTCCTTGTTTGATTGTGGTTCCGTTGCTTGTGTTCTTGTTTTGGGTAGAGCCGGGAGACGAGTACGTGAATGAGGAACCTGTTGAGAACGCCTACGAGGATCGAGCCTTCGACAACTCTGAGAATCTTGCAGGCAAGATGATCATACCCTCGAAATCACTTCTATCTTTGCTTGCTAGTTTGCTCGTTCTTTTGCTATGCCAATGCTGCGATGCCTACCATTTGCTTGTCAGCCTCCCAAATTGCCATGAACCCCTAACCTTTGACACCATTCCTAGCAAACCGTTGATTGGCTATGTTACCGCTTTGCTCAGCCCCTCTTATAGCGTTGTTAGTTGCAGGTGAAGATTGAAGTTTGTTCCTTGTTGGAACATGGAGATGTTGTTCCTTATCGGAACATGGTTACTTGTTGGGATATCACAATATATCTTATTTAATTAATGCATCTATATACTTGGTAAAGGGTGGAAGGCTCGGCCTTATGCCTGGTGTTTTGTTCCACTCTTGCCGCCCTAGTTTCCGTCATATCGGTGTTATGTTCCCGGATTTTGCGTTCCTTACACGGTTGGGCTATTATAGGAACCCCTTGACGATTCGCCTTAAGTAAAGCTTCTCCAGCAATGCCCAACATTGGTTTTACCATTTGCCTCACCTAGCCTTTTCTTTCCCTTGGGTTCTGCAGACTCAAGGGTCATCTTTATTTTAACCCCCGGGCGGTGCTCCTCGAGTGTTGGTCGAACCGAGCTACTGCTGAGGCCACCTCGGGAAACTTGAGGTTGGTTTTACTCGTAGCTAGTCTCATCCGAGTGTGCCACGAGAAAGAGATATGTGCAGCTCCTATCGGGATTTGTCGGCACATTCGGGTGGTGTTGCTGGTTTAGTTTTACCTGTCGAAATGTCTTGTTGTACCGGGATACCGAGTCGATCGGAGTGTCTTGGGTGGAGGTCTATTCCTCCGTTGACCGTGAGAGCTTGTCATGGGCTAAGTTGGGACACCCTGCGAGGATTTGATCTTTCGAAAGCCGTGCCCATGGTTATGGGCAGATGGGAATTTGTTAACGTCCGGTTGTAGAAGACTTGAAGTTGACCTTCATTAAAATACATCAACGCGTGTGTAACCGTGATGGTCTCTTTCCGTGAGTCCGGGAAGTGAACTCTGATGTTGGAGTTATGCTTGGCGTAGGTTGCTATAGGATCACTTCTTGATCATACTTTTATCGACCGTGCTTTGCCTTCTCTTCTCGCTCTCATTTGCGTATGTTAGCCTCCATATATGCTAGTAAACTGCTGCAGCTCCACCTCTTGCCTTTACCTTACCCATAAGCTTAAATAGTCTTGATCTCATGGTGTGAGATTGCTGAGTCCTCGTGACTCACGGATACTTCAAAACCAGTTTGCGGTGCCTATGTTGCGGCGGTGATGCAACCCAGCTCAAGGAGGAGCTCGATGAAGATCTTGCCCTTTGTGTTGTTTCGTTCTAGTTGATCGATAGTGGAGCCCAGTTGGGGTCGATCGAGGTCCTTTATGCATTTGGGGTTCTTCTTTTATTTTGGTTCCGTAGCGGACCTTGATTGTATCTGGATGATGTAATGCTTTATTCATGTAATTGTGTGAAGTGGCGATTGTAAGCCAACTATGTATCTCTTTCCCTTATGTATTACATGGGTTGTGTGAAGATTACCTCACTTGCGACATTGCTTTCAATGCGGTTATGCCTCTAAGTCGTGCTTCGACACGTGGGAGATATAGCCGCATCGAGGGCGTTATAATCGCGCCTGGCAGCCATTCCGATGGAGGGCGATTCACTGACAGCAATTAAAACGCGGCGGGCTAGGGACCTTCTTCAAACCGCCGTGGTACAATAGCAGGCTTATTCTTATAGCCGGGATAGAATTCATTCAACCCCTCGTCCAAGCTCGAGCTATAGCAGGCACATGGATGAACTGGAAGTGTCTAGCAGTGCGCGACATTGTAATGCTCAAGGTGTGGTGGATAATGGCAGAGCATGAAGGAAGGCCGCTTTGGGTCGTCATCAACCCGCCCCGGTTCAGCTAGCTGCGTCAGTCGACCGAGGCACCGGGCTTGCCTTCAGTTCCTGGGGAGTGACGTGCCTTATTCCGGCTCTTCGTACTGTGCGTCTGCCCAAAGATTTCAAGGGTCCATGTAAAGTGCCTAACTACACGGCGGATCAGCCGCCTGAGGCGTGGGTCGAGAGTTATGAGATGGCAATGGAGATGCTGGATGTAGATGAAGCGGCCTGTGCAAAGTACTTCACGATGATGTTGGAAGGAACGGCCCGTGCTTGGTTGAAAAATTTACCAGCTAACTCCATCGAGTCATGGGATCAGTTGAAGGCCCAGTTTATAGCCAATTTCAAAGACACGTGCAAACAGCCCATGTCCATTGTGGATCTGGATGCTTGTGTACAAGGGGAGAACGAGTCAACAACTCATTGGAGTGCGCCGGGTTTGAGAGGTTTTGCACTCGTCGACCGAATTGCGCTGGTCAGCGATCATAACGCTGGAGCGTAATTGTCGGTTCAAGTCGCTGAAGATGAAGTTGGGACGGCTCAAGCGCCACTGCAATGACATGGGAACCCTTATGGTAGCCTTGGTCAAGTATGCCGATTCTGATAATACGAAGGATCCCGATTCTGATGAGGAGAAATCGGAGAAGGGAAATAAGAATGATGGTGCAAAGGGACAGCATCACAACCACGGAGGCCATGGGAATAATGATAAGCGCAAGGCAGATAATTCAGATCTTGTGGCTAACACTAATATGCAGCATCGTAAAGGTAAACTGCCCCAGCGCGGTGGAGGGATGAATCTAGAACGTTTGATGAACCAGCCCTGTTCCAAGCATGGGACGAAGGAGGCCCCTTCCACACATCTATGGAAGGATTGTTATATCATGAAGGAGTTCAAGAATTCCGATATTTTCCGGTATGATCAGGGTCCTTCGGGCGGTTCAGGTCCAGGTTTTCATGGTGGTGGCGGTTCAAGCTCTGGATTTCAAAATAATCAGAGCAACCAGCATAACCAAGGTGGTAATGGCTAATAGAATAATCAAGGGAATCAGCAGCAATCAGGTTATCAAAGTCACCCCAAGCAGTTGAATGGCGAGCAGTATCATGTGTTCCTCTAGCTTTGTATGGCGAGATCGAAGCTTCACAAAAGGCGATTAATCTTGTTGAACGGCAGTGCCACATTACTTACGGTGGTCTGAGCAACCCATCGTGTGGAGCAGGGAGGATCATCCCCGGGTTGACAATCTGGTCAACTGGCCTTGGTAGTGGCAACTCAGGTGGGAGGTTACAAGTTTACCAAAGTCCTGATGGATGGAGGGAGTAGTATCAACATCCTGTATTATGAGACTTTTCATCGAATGGGGTTGATAGACAAAAATCTTAAACTGTCCAACACTGTATTTCATGGTGTAGTAGCAGGTAAATCGGCATATCCTGTTGGCAAGATCTCTTTGGAGGTTGTGTTTGGAGATGAGCATGATTCCAGGTCTGAGAAGTTGACCTTTGAAGTGGTGAAAATCCAGAGCCCATATCACGCACTATTTGGATGACGGCTTACATAAAATTCATGGCAAGGCCCTACTATATTTATTACAGCTCAAAATGCCGGGCCACAAGGGAACTATCACAGTACATGGAAGTCGAAAGATTGCTTTGGATTGTGAGGAAGGTGATGCGGCGTACGCTGAGTCGGTTTGTGCTATGGAGGAGCTGAAGTTTTATAAAGACAATGTTGATCCGGTAGACATGACTCTCTCTGGAAAAAACCACCACTAAGCATGACCCGACCCTAAAGTTCAAACCGGCTGATGAGACTAAACTTGCTGACTTTGTTCCTGGTGAATCATCCAAGCAGTTCAGCATCCGCACCAATATGGATCCGAAATAGGAAAGCACGCTCATCGAGTTCATCCGTGAGAACCGGGACATCTTTGCATGGAAGCCTTCTGACATGCTAGGTGTATCGAGGGAACTCGTTGAGCACACTCTCAATATTGATCCGAAGTTTTAAACCGGTCAAGCAATTTCTTTGGCGGTTTAACGAAGAAAGACGCAAGGCTATTGGTGAAGAGGTAGCCCGACTGTTGGCTGCTGGCTTTATCATCGAAATATTTCACCCTGAGTGGTTGGCTAATCTGGTGCTCGTTCTTAAGAAAAACGACACTTGGCGTATGTGTGTGGATCACACAGAGTTGAACAAGGCTTGTCCGGCAGATCCTTTTGCTCTCCCGCGTATTGATCAGATTATTGATGTGACGGCGGGTTGTGAGCGCCTGAGTTTCTTGGATGCTTATTCAGGTTGTCATCAGATTAAGATGGCAGTTAAGGACCAGGAGAAGACAACCTTCATCACTCCTTTTGGAGCCTTCTGCTATGTTTCTATGCCTTTTGGGCTCAAAAGTGCCCAGGCTACTTATCAGCATTGTGTGCAAAATTGTCTTCACACACAAATTGGGCGTAATGTTCATGCCTATGTGGATGACATTGTGGTAAAATCCAGGAAGAAGGAAACCTTGATAGATGATCTCAAGGAAACATTTGACAATCTTCGGGTTTACAAAATGATGCTTAATCCGAATAAATGTGTTTTTGGTGTTCCGGCAGGCAAGGTCCTAGGTTTTCTGGTGTCCAACAAAGGAATTGAGGCTAATCCGGAAAAAATCAAAGCGATTACATCTTTGGCTAAACCGAAGTGTATCAATGATGTTCAGCGTTTGGCGGGTCGAATCGCCGCCCTTAGCCGGTTTATTAGCCGTTTGGGAGAAAAGGCGATCCCTTTGTATCAGATGTTGAAAAAGACAGACAATTTCGTCTGGAGTGATGTGGCTGATGCGGCGTTTGAGGACTTAAAGTGGCAGTTGGTTGAACCTCCAGTACTTGCTGCTCCGGTTGACAAAGAGCCCTTGTTATTGTACGTAGCTGCTAACGCCCGTGCTATCAGCGTGGCGGTCGTGGTAGAGCGCAAAGAGGCTGGTAAGGAATACCCGGTTCAATGACCGGTTTACTACATCAGTGAAGTGCTTATCGAATCAAAGCAGCGATATACGCATTGGCAGAAGCTGGTTTATGGGGTTTTTATGGCAAGTCAGAAGCTCAAGCAGTACTTTCAAGGCCATCCCATTACAGTGGTCAGTTCAGCTCCTTTGGGTGATATCATTCAGAATAGGGAGGCAACTGGCCGGGTTGCAAAGTGGGCAATTGAGCTTAGCCCGCACGGATTGAAGTATATGCCTCGGACATCAATCAAATCACAGGCACTTGTTGACTTCATCAATGATTGGACCGAGTTACAGGCACCAGAGGACAAACCGGATAATACATATTGGACCATCCACTTTGATGGATGGCTGGAGTTGTCCTTACTTCCCCTCGCGGTGATAAAATTTGTTATGGTCTCTGCTTAATGTTTCCTTGTACTAACAATGCAGCTGAGTACGAGGCCTTACTCCACAGTCTCCGGGTGGCTAAGAAATGAACTTAAGCGGGTTATTTGTTTGGAGATTACGATCTGGTGGCTCGGCAAGTCTCTGGTACTTGGGATTCTAAGGATCCACTAATGGCAGCTTACAGACGCGAGGTGGATATTGTGCCAGGTCACTTCAAGGGTTATCAGGTTGAGCATATTGACCGGGGCAAAAACGAGGCAGCAGATGCTTTAAGCAGGCTGGGATCTCAGTGTAAACCGGTACCACTGAATACCTTTTTAGATATCCTGCATAACCCATCTGTCAAGTTACCTACAGAGGAGGATTTAGCTGTTCCTGATCCAGAGGCCCAGTTGGTGGCCGCTTTACATACTACTCCGGATTGGACGATTCCATATCTAGCGTATCTAAACTGGGGCGAGTTACCAGATGATGAGGTTTTCGCTAGGCAGATCATCCGCGTTCCAAGTCCATGGTTATTCACAATGGCGAGTTACACCGTTGTAGTGTTTCAGGCGTTTTTCAATGCTGTATTTCCCCTGAAGAAGGCCAAGAGATTCTGCGTGAAATCCATGAAGGGGATTGTGGTCACCACTCCGGTTCAAAATCCCTGGTGGCTAAAGCTTTTCATCATGGGTTCTACTGGTTGACAGCTCATACTGATGCGGAGGATCTGGTAAAGCGGTGTGATGCTTGTCAGAAATTTTTCCCGTCGAGCTCATGTTCCGGCTCAGGAGCTACAGATGATTCCTATCACTTGGTCGTTTGCCACTTGGGGGCTGGATATGGTGGGGCCTTTTAAGCGCTCCCAGGATAAGAAGACCCACCTGTTGGTGGCGGTTGACAAGTTCACTAAATGGGTTGAAGCAGAACCTATCAGTAAGTGTGATGCGGCCACGGCGGTTCAATTTCTCAAGAAGATTATTTTCCGTTTTGGGTTTCCTCACAGCATCATCACAGATAATGACACAAACCTTTCTAAAGGTGAGATGGAGGAGTTCTGCCAACGAGAGCGCATCCGGCTTGATGTGGCATCCGTGGCTCATCCCCAGTCCAATGGTCAAGCCGAGAGGGCGAATCAAGAAATATTGAAGGGTATTAAGCCCAGGCTTATGGATCCGTTGAAGCGGACGCGGGTTGTTGGGTGGAAGAACTGCCCTTTGTGTTATGGAGTATCAACACCACCCCAAACCGATCCACGGGTTATACACCTTTCTTCATGGTTTACGGGGCCAAGGCTGTCCTCCCAAGTGATATTCTTCATGACTCGCCCTGGGTGGCCAATTATGTTGAAGCGGACAATGAGCAAGCGCGTCAAGAGGCGTTGGACCTGTTAGATGAGAAACGGGACATGGCTTTGGCTTGGTCGGCGGTTTATCAACAAGACCAGCGGCGTTATCACAGCCGCTGGGTTAAGCCACGAACCTTTCAAGAAGGTGGCTTAGTACTTCGGCTCATCCAGGATCAGACCGATATGCACAAGTTATCCCCACCTTGGGAAGGACCCTTTGTGGTCAGCAAAAATTTGCACAACGGATCTTACTACCTCATTGACGTTCGGGAAGACTCACGCAGTTCTGAGGAGGAGACCCGGCAGCCATGCAACATAGCTCTCCTCCGGCCTTACTACACTTGAGCCCTAGGCTTTCCGTATGTACATATTATGACAATGTATATATTATGATCAATATAATAAACCGGCATCCTTGCTACAAGCAGGACCTCTGCCGTTCTTCCAAAATATGTCTTGGTTACAAGGGGGCTTCTGCTCTCAAAGCGATGACTCACCTTGTCCATTAAACCGGCTATAATGCCACAATACAGCTTGGGAGCTTCACACCCAAGGGGCCAAAGAGAGTCTGGACGTTATTCAACAGCTCAATCATAGGCACCCCATTGAGCACAGCTCACAAAGTTACTTGGGGGCTCTTTTGTGCAAAAGCCACAAAGAGTTTGAAGGGACCCTTGTAACTGGGTATCGACCCACGGCTCGGAAGCCTGGTGTATTCACCTAAAACCTCGGGTTAACCTGCCTTCATCAAGTAAGCCACTCCTATCCAGATAATCCTGGCACGACCCGCCGAACGTTTGACAGGTCAATCTTACATAGACCCTGAAATTGTCAAAGTTAAAACGGTGATTGGTTAGTTGGAGGCCCATCTTAAAAGGCTTTGCAAAATGGTTAATCTCAGTGGCATGGCAGCCCATGAAAAGCCTCGAATTTGGGCCTGGCAGCCCTTGAAAAGCCTCGCCTACATGGTTTCTTATTAGTCTTTTCTTGCTAAGATTTCACCCTTTCGAAGAATTTGTTTTAAACCGGTGTTCTTTAACCCGGTGTGGCTTTTCAGTCACAATATTTACCCGGCGTTTGTTAACTCGGCTTGGCTTTCAGCTATACGTTGTCAGACCATCTTATCAAACCGGTGTTTATTAACCTGGCCTGGCTTTGACTATATGTCGCCAGTATGATCATCCGGTGTTTGTTCTAACCTGGCATGAGTTACTCGTCCTATGATTATAGGGTACAGGTCTTGACAGCTCACAATTTTGGGCTTCTACACTTCTTAAAGTGATTACACATCACAGGTATGAGTTACTTCATATTCATTCCGCCTTGGTTTCCAACCAGGCTTTATTTTGGGCACTATAACCCGTCCAGCAGTAAACCGCCAGGACAGCTCTTTTCTATGCAGACACAGGGATTGCATAATATTATAAAGATATATAAGCTAGCATTCAAATCGGCATGGCGGATCAAGCAAAGTATATCCCAGTGCACGATGGCAGCAAAGTAAAGTATTTTAACTAGCAAATTACAAGGCGCTTCAAGGCCCAAAATATGAGTTTGTTCTTTCCACAGATCAAATTTCATGACAACATCAGTCAGATTGACGGATCATGCCTCATCGCCATGTTGACGAGAAGTGGACGGATCATCTGGCATCGGTTCAGCTTCCTCTTCCTCATCCAGTGGCTACAAGTCAGCGGTGGTCCAGTCAATCCGGGTTAAAGCCTGAAAGACAGCCTCTTCACTTATAAGTTCAGCCGGATCAACGTCAGGGGCATAAGTGTGCTTACGGATTGGCGGGATAAGATTCTGCACTTCTGGCACGACAGTCTCAACCCGCCTGTTGCTGGCATCATAAAAAGACCGGTGAACCGTCAAGTTTGCTTCTTCTGCCAATTGACTCGCCAGAGGACGCATCTCCCTTGTCACAGCTTTGAGGGCGTTGTTGTCAAATTCTGCCCCATTCTCTTGCTCACTAGGGAAGCCCTTGGCAATATCCGCCGGATTAAGATTGGCTATCCACGCTTTGGCTCGGGTAAGTCCCAACAAAGCGCTGGCCCTGGCAACAGATCGGTTCATATCTTCTATCTGTGCGGGCGTTACGGATAACTTTGCCAGCGTCTCCTTGATTAAGGTAGGGGCGGATTGTTGTATGAAGCGGCACAGATAACCCGTTGGGCACCGGTATATAATTGTTCAATCAAAGTATATGCAGCCTTTAGCTTCACCCACATATCAGAGCCCAGATGAGCAATGCGGCTACCTACAATGGTTTAAGAATTTCATGTTAAACCGGCAAAGCTACCAAAATGGTCATTCAAGAAGTCTTGGTCAAATCACTTACCAAACACTGCAGAGGTCATTGCATTCACTTGGCGCTTTAACCCAGAGAGTTCCTCTGCTACCGGTTTAAGTGCTGATTCGGCATCTTCTGCCCGCTTCAGCAATGCTTTTTTCTCTGTCTCCCAGTTGGTACGTTCCGTTTTGAACCCTTCCTTGAGTTGCTCGATGGCTTCCAAAGAGGTTTTTAGTTCATCTTTGGCCTTGGATGTCTCTGTTTGTTGGGTCTTGAGGTTCTCTTGCAGATCGGCAATTTGAGAGCTTTGGCGGTTTATATCAGCCTGTTTCAGAGGAAGAGAATATTAATATTCTCAAAGTCCCAAGCATATAACCTGTTATACACTTGGCACTTGGGGGCTAATGTGGATTGCTTTTTCACTACTCATTGTTTAAAGTCCCAAGGATCAATACAAGTTTTAATCTTGGCACTTGGGGGCTAATGTGTACAGAAAGCCAATAAGATATAATATGGAATATAAAAGTCCCTGTTCGTCTTTACAAAGGCAAACCGACCCTTGGGCGCTAGGAAGTCAGTGTTTTTCATTTCTAAAGAGCCAGTTTATCTTTCAAAGATAAACCAGCCCTTGGGGGCTACAATACAAGGAGTGGACAGAATAAAGATGGTGTTTTGAAAATTACCTCATAGCGCTCCTTCATCAGATTTACCAAACCGGCTTCATAATCCCGGCTGGTGTAAAGCCGGTTCAAGAATCTGGAGTGAAGGTCTTGAGCAAAAAGATCAACATAGGCTGACAAATCAGTTTTCCCCTTCCCCTTGCTCATAGCAGCAAATTCGTCCTTGGCATTGTGCTTTGATAAAGCAACCAAATTGCCAGGGGCGGTATAGGCAGTACCAGTGACAACAACGTCATCGTCATCTTTGGCTGTGCTCGACGGATTGACCTTCTCTTTGGCTGGGCTTGGCAGTTTGAAAACAGGGCTTGGCGGATTGGCAGCAGGGCTTGGCGGATTGGCAGTTGAGCCCAGCGGATCAGCAATTGGACTTGGAGGCGTGGCATGAGGATTTGATGTGTCAAGATGTGTTTCCTGATCAGCATCCGGCGGATTGGCATCAGCAGCTCGATCTTGTGGAGCGGACTCATCCATGACATGGTCAGTATCTTCGTCAGCGTTATCTGGGGTCTTCTCCGGTTCAAGGTCGTCAGAAGGACCGCTGGTCTTGGCTTTCTTGCTCAATCGAGCCTTAGCATTGCAACATCAAGATAAAGATCTGTATATTAAACCGATGCATGAAGAAGCAGATTAAAAAGAAATATACTTACCCGACGACGGTCTTGAGGGGAGGCAGCTGTGTGGTTGATAAACCGCTAGACGAGTTAGAAGACGCCTGATAATTCGGATCGGACGGATTAAGTGGGAAATGGAAGAAACCCTTCAAAGTATAACGTTTTTCGGGAGAGCAAGTAACCTCTGGACGATGCTTCCGGATTGGAGTATCCGGTAAACCGGAAGAAGTGACTTGCTGGCCACTATGTCGAGTTGTGAGGCGCTCTTCAGGTTGCTGTTCCTTTAAAGAAAATTTTGGATCCAAATAAGCAAGAGGGTGAGAGCGTTTCACTTTCCGAACTGCACGGCAAAATCTTTGAACCGGCACAAGATCTTAACCGGAGGAAAGAGAGATTACCTCAACATGGTCCGTATGGCTGACCTCTTCATCGTCCTGATGATAATCATTGTTAATAAAATGAATGAAAAAGGAGCCAAGGGAGTCAAGTTCTACATCTTGATCCGACTCTTCAGCATCTTCGGGCGGATCAGCAGCTTCGCCGGTCTTCTTTTTTGATTTCTTAACAGCCTTGCTCTTAGCATAAGGAGCTCTGACTGTTTTCTCTGAAGTTTTCTTCTTCCAAAAATTCTCGTTGGTCTGCAAAGAATAAAACAAAAGATTGTTAACACAAGTGTTAAAGCGGAGGCGGATCAAGAAAGTACAAGTTCAAAAACTTACTGTTGGCGGTTTGTTGGCGGCGTAAAAAGGAGCCAGCCTGGTTTGACTGCATATGGCGAGGGGTTCGTCTAACATCTTCTTCACTGATTCGGTGACTTCATCATCAGTCATCTCTATCTCATTGAACCGTTGAGGATCATTGGAGTTGCTGGCATACTCATACGTTAATCCGGAGCGGCGACTTAGAGGCAGGATGTGCCATTGAACCCAGCAACGAACAAGATCAACGCCAGTTAATCCGTTAGCCATGAGAGCCCGGAGCTTGGCGAGTTGAGGAGCATAAGTTTGTCTCTCTCTGGCGGTTAAACGCTTAGGTAATGGGTGGCCATTGCTAAGCCGATGAAAGCGATAACCGGCAAGGATTCTCTCAAATAGGGCTGTGTTACGACGATAAAACCAAGTTTGGTTCCAGTCTTTGGGATGACTATGGTGGGATGCATGTGGGAAATCAACTTCCTTCCTTTTCTGCATTGAGACCCCGCCAAGTTCTGTGTTATGGCCATCCGAAAACTCGGTTCTGCGGTTCAAGTGGAAGAAGTCCCGGAACAGCTCGACAAATAGTTCTTCTTGAAGGTACACTTCACAAAACACTTGAAAGTTGCATATATTTAATACATAATTTGGGCCAATGTCTTGCGGATGGAGTTGAAGGCTTGCAAGGACATCCCGGAAATTTTTTGATCCGGGAGGGCTGAAGCCCCGGTCTAAGTGCTGCATAAAAACAATAACTTCGCCATCCTGAGGCTCAGGAGGGCACTCAGGGCCAGGAACACGCTAGTGAAGAACATTCTTCGAGTCTAAAGCGCCAGTTGTGACGTAGCCATTGATCTGAGTTTCTGTAATCCATGATGCAGAACCCGATTCTGTAATTGCTTGATCATCTTGGACGATGGCTGTAAAGGTAAAAGGAAGCCGGTTTATGATTGACGGTTCAAGGAGTATTTGTTGATGTTAAACCGGAAGATTTTGTCAAAACATATGTGTGGGATAAACCGGAAACTGCTATTCAAATCAAAGATGGCAGTTTAAGCGAGGGCTAATGATAATTCGTGGATTACTGACTGCTAAGGGTTTAAACCTCCCTTTGGTGGCGGAGACAGATGAAAAAATGCCAAGTGTTGACGGAAACAGGTTTCACACAGACCAAATTTATTTGGATCTACCATGCTTCAGTAAAGAAAAATTACTGCAACTTATAAATGGCATTAAAGCAGAACAAGGAAGGTTGTGTACTCTACAGAAGAAAGGGAAGATCTGCTAGTATTAAAAATGGATGCGGAGTAACCACCGCGCGAAATCTACACTGCTATTGGATCAAAACTACATGGCGGAGCGAAAAGGCGAGGAACTAAGGAGGAAGAGCGAAGAAGCATGCAGATGAACTCACGAACCTAAACACAGATCTAAATATAAAGGAAAGAAACTTACCACTTGTAGATTTCTTGTGGAGGGTGCAGCAGGTTTACGGTCCGTTTGAGTTGATCTGAGGCCTTTGTCGATGCAGTTCTCAAAGTCATGGCGTGGCGGAGCTTGAGCTTAGGCGTCGTGAGGAAGAAGAAGGCACAGAAGGGGAAAAAGAGAAAAGGACCCTCGAGCTTTATTTATAGAGGAAAGGATAAATGTCAGGCACGAAATTCGAGGAGCCTGAAGCGGCAGAGTGAGCGAGCCTGTCGCCTCGATTTTCGGGACGACCATTAATGAGGGGAATCTTTTTAATCTTTTTATACAGGGATGATGTCATGACGGACCGTTGCTATATCCAGAAGATGGCGTCAGGGCGGTTTAACAAAATTTACAGGAGAAGACAATATGGCGGTTTACGAGAATATAAGGAGATGTTCACAAGATTTCTTTGAAGTATTGAAGATTGACATGAACAGGTTCAAATCAATCTGGGGCCTAATGTTGGGGATATAGCTACTGAGTGTAAACCGGCCAGGAGGGCCCGGTTCACCCTCAATTATGCTGAAGCCCATGAAGATCCAGAAGATGGCGCTTTACTAATGAAGCTTAGAGGCCCGAGGCCCAAAGGCGGATTAGGGTGTTGGTGTTGCCAACTGTGACAAGGCTCGGATTTTAGTGGGGTTTGCTTCAATTCCTCTATTGGAGATGATGAACCCAAGCAGTTTTCCGGCTTGAACGCCGAAAACACATTTTTCCGGATTGAACCGTATGTCATATATTCGGAGGTTGTCAAATGTCAGGCGTAAGTCATCCACCAATGAATCTATCGGTGTCCTGGATATGGGGGTATCTAGCCCTACCTACCTGTGGCCCACCACGTGGCTCCATCAACGGCCTGTGTTGGGGATATAGCTAATGAGTGTAAACCGGCTAGGAGGGCCCGGTTCACCCTCAATTATGCTGAAGCCCATGAAGATCAAGAAGATGGCGCTTTACTAATGAAGCTCAGAGGCCCGAGGCCCAAAGGCGGATTAGGGCCCATAATGGTAAACTGCCATGACTATGTAACTTGTAATGTAAGTTAGGAAAGGAGAGACCGAGCCGGACACTTTGTATGAGTCGGCCTTGGGGCTCTGTAGACCGGCTGGGTGTCAACCTACATATATAAAGGGACGACCCGGCGGCGGTTCAAGGACAAGAAACAACAACTCGAGACTCAGGCAAGCATATTTGCTCCCTGGTCATCGAAACCCAATCAATCCCATCACAACTAGACGTAGGCTTTTACCTTCATCGAAGGGGCCGAACTAGTATAAAACTCCCGTGTCCCTTGTCCGGTTTAACCCCTTCAAGCTAACCCGTTGCGATGGCTCCACGACTAAGTTCTTTCATGAGGACATCTGACGTGTTAATTCCACGACAGCCTGGTATGGCCCAGCTTCAGCATCAACGACTCAAGACCCTTGTGAGGGGCCGAGCCTCGCGAGGCGGACGACGCCACGACCCCCGAGGGGATCGGCCTCCTCAGGCTGGCTCCTGAGGGGCAGGCCCGGCCCTAAGGGGGGCGAACGGGGCGGCCGCCCCGGGCCCCTAGGTGCCAAGGGGCCCCCAATTCTATTGTTAATTAGCCTAGCACCGTGGCCCAGAATCCGGATTTATTTCCATACTCCAACTCAAGAAAATCGGAGTCCTACAACGTTTTCCCTGATTTCTCGGCTTTCCTTCCTCCGTGCTACTATTGAGGGCCCTTGCGATTGATCAAAAGGGAAGTTATTGCATGCGATTAATTAGACGTAGTGATGAAAAAATTCGCTCCTAATTTCCTTCCTTAATCCACAAGCCAAACAATATACTTCCAATTGGTGAGAAAAACAGGAGACGGTGACTATGCTACACACGGGTGAGAATTAATCAAAAATCGCCATGCTTGATGCGCGGTGCCGCCTCGAGTCGGAGGAGGGCTGGACTGCCGGAGATATGCAGTCGCTGCCTCCCATGAGACCACACCGAATCGCCGGGAGGCATTACAATTACATAGGAGTAGAAGAGAAGGTATGTCTCTAATCTTTCTTTTGAGTTCCCTAATCTCTATTTGTGTAGGTCGTTTATATGGACTATGAAAATTTACCATCATGGTTGATTAATATTTGTAATTGATCATCAACATGGCCTCTGCGTTCTTTGCAACTGGACACTAATAATTGATTTATGAGTGTTGGTAATGGATAGATATTATTGGCGTTATCAAATTTCTGTTGGCGACTTGCCGGTAATTGCTATGGACGAATAAACTAATACTAATCCATAAGGTAGGGGTTATACATAATACAATGCTGACATCCAAATGGATGACATATGAGTGATCATGTGAATTGAAATCATCGGTTAGTCTTGACAAGGTACCCGATTTTAGCATAGCTGATTATGATGAAAGAAATTAGGATAAACTAAATAATAAAGCTACGGGACATATTAGTAAAGAAAATACTTATAAGAGAAAATTGTATTTTGACTAACGATTCAACATACTTTTTGCAATAATTATTTATGTTTGTGTAAAATAAGGGCCCCAAGGTTTAATCTCGCCCCGGGCCCCCGAAATCTTAGGACCGGCCCTGCCGAGGGGCGGAGAGTTCTATGCAAGGTTTACCTCACGAGGCTCAGCTGGCTTGAGCCATGACGACCAAGGCAAAGGCAGGCGCCAAAGTGGGCCTGAGCTTGAGTTTCCTCTTGATTGCAAAGGAGGCAGGCCGCAGGTGGGGAGTCCCAAGGAATCAGCCAAAGGTTTCCATTCTGGTGCAACAAGACCATGACCGCCAGGACGGCAGGACGGAGGTCATCGACGAGCCCACCGCAGCGTCATGACCAGAGGCTTTTCGCGTGCGAAGACCACTTTTGTCAGGATAAGTTGTACTACCAGTCCCCTTTCAAATCCGACCATTGTGGGATCCCTCCCCGCCAACATTTGGGAAGAGGACCAAGGCCACTATAAATTGGACTAGCCACCACCATAGAGGCAAGACCAGCCGAACTAGCTCACACCTCACTAGCTCCCTTGAGCTCAAGAACACCTCTCCTCCTGAGGCCAGTTCTCCACTGTACTAGTTCATCCTCAGCCCTCAGAGGCAATCCACCAAAACGCTGGAGTAGGGTATTACACCGCAAGGTGGCCCGAACCAGGATAAATTGTTGTGTCTCTTTGTCTCTTAGAGCTTGTCACGCTAGGCTTAGGAGGATCACGAGTAGGCAGGCTGGGTAGGTTGAGATCTCCGCACGCACCCCAGAGTTCGAACCTCTCAAGGGTTTGCGAATCCCATAATCCGACATTTGGCGCGCCAGGTAGGGGTGCGTCGGAATCTTCTACCCCAATCGCCAGATCGCGCCATTGGCCCCGATGGCGGGCGGTCCTCCGTCGACCCAGCCGACACGCACTCCCGAAGAAGCGTTGGGGTTGCGCTGTTTCACCCTCTCGTTGCGGCAGGTGCAGTGGCTGTCCAAGTTCCGACCGGAGCTGCCACCATGTCATGACGGCGCGGCAGATTCGGCCGCCTTTCTTCAAGCATACAAGGAGGTAGTCTGGGTGACCGGCGGAGACGACAAGGTGAAGGCCAACTGGCTCCCCATGGCCCTTGTAAGCGCACTGCGCGCCTGGTTACTCAACCTACCGGCGTCCTCTGTGGCCTCCTGGGAAGTGCTGTGCGACCTCTTCCTCGCCCGCTACGCGGCACCGACGCCCCCGGTCGTCGCAGCTCTCCTAGGTGGCTCGCAGGCACCACACTCCGACCACCACATCAAGCAGTTCAACCGGCGAGTAAGCGCCACCTAGGCGGGCTTGGGGGCTCCCCCGGGCTGGACGGCACCCAAGGCCGACCTCACCTTCGGCCTCGAGGATCATCCTGCCGCCACGACGGGAGCAGGCGCGCTCCCAATGCTTTGCACCCCCACCATCTGCAACATGGCAGTCACTAGAACCCTCATCGACGGCAGAGCCACCCTCAACATGCTCTCCCCGGAGGCATTCGGCCTGTTGCACGTGCCACCCAGCCGGCTCAGCCCCTCCAAGGCTTTCTCCGGGGTCGGCGGTGGCTCCACCAGCCCCCGGGGCAGATCCGCCTCCCTATCACCTTTGGGACCTGCGACAACTATCGCACCGAGCTCATCGACTTTGACATCGCCAGGATCGACCTGCCATACAATGCTATTCTGGGGTACCCGGCATTGGCCCAGTTTATGGCTGCGACCCACTGTCACACCCTGATTTTCATGGCATAACACTTAAGTCATTAAATCATACTAAAATGTGGTTTGACAAAAACTTTTGAGTGTTTTGTCTTTGCTTTGATTGAATGTTTGTCTGCTGTTTGCAAGTGCTCTAAAAATCAAACAAATCCTCCAACTCCTATACTTCATCTCCTTGCTCCAAACTCTTGAACCAATGATCATGCCATGTTTATAGGATTTAAAAATAATTTCTTACAAAAATAATTTGGCCAAATAGTATTTTCAAAAATTAGTTTTCCAAAAACCCCTGAATTGAGTTTTGCACTGCAAGTACTTAATTAAGGGCAGCAAAAATCTTTCCAAAAATATATTTGACTCCTATTAGATAAAGGATACCCAGAAACCACAAAAATATAATTTTAAAGGTTATTTTCCTATTTTATTTAAAAGCTTTTTCTTAAGGCCAGAAATGGTCTTTAATAGGGAAAAATTATTTTATTGCTTTAAAAATATTTGACAAAAATCAGGGAAACTCAGTGGATATATATTGTCCATATATAAGAGTTTAAAGACATGGTCATGTTCAAAATATTGGTCAAATCCCTCAAAAATCCTTTCTAGATATTTCAAGCTTTTGAAATATTTACAAAGGAAATATTCCCCAAAAATTCCAAGAAAATTCTATCATGTCACATATGACATATTTGGTGATCTTGCCAAGTACCATGTCTTGGAGAACAAGATAACATCATCAAATCCTCTCAAAACCATTTCTGTCCATTTTGAAGTTTGAGCAACTTTACATTGCCAAACATGTCCAAATATTCTCAAACCTGGTGAACATTCTCCAATGGTCTAGTTATTCATCTAGACCAAGTGGCACAAGTTGGAGAACAAGTTATATTGATCAAAGTGCCCCAAAACCCTCTCTGACCAGAATCAAATTTGAACTACTTTGTACTACCAACTTTCTCTCCATGACCCCAACTTTTGTGAGCATGATCACATGACTAAATGAGGCCACCACACCAAGTGGTGCATCAAGGAGAAGTGATCTGCTCAAGCTGGATCTACACAAGTCCATTCTGCCAATTTTAGGGTTTGCAAAAGTTGCATTGGCAACTTTGTTCAAATAAGCTCAAAATGGGTGGAAGGCCCTAATTATGTGTGACATCTCACCCGGTGGAGTCTCATGGCAAGTGGAAATTATTTTCTTGCCCAAACCTACATCAAACACCTTACAGCGAAACTAAAATGTATGTTTTGTCCACTTCCACTAATCTCCATGAGTGATCTTTTCCCACAGCCCCATCTGGTCCTCCTCTAACCCTGCATCTTTCCCTGCCCGAGAAGCCATGATTAAGGGGTGAAAAGCCCATTTTCTCCTCTAGACAGCCACTTTTCCCTCCTTTCTCATCTCTCTCTCCTCTGGCATGTTCAGGGCATCAATGCCACTTTCCCATTGTTTACTCCCCTGCAGCCTCCAGACACAAGTGGCGCGTCCATTCCGCCAAAAGGCATGTCATGCCGGCCAAAACGCTTGTATTTGGAGCACGTCAGCGTGCTCCCGACCGTTGACACGGCGCTCCCGTCCACCTCGAGCCTCCCCCTCGAGCCAGTCGAGGTGCCTCGGCATCCGCAACACGCTACGCGGTCGGCCCCCTCCTCTCTCCTCCTCCCCGCGCTTCCGCGCTAGCAAACAGAGGCCGCCCGAGCGCGCCAATGGTGCGGCTCACACGCGCGATGCTCTGGCCCTCCCCTGCTCTCTCTCTTCTCTCCCCTAGCTCTGGACTGAATCCAGGAACACGCCAGACACACCGCGACGGGCTCCCATGGCCCGTAGCGACGAGCACGAGCTCGCCGGTGCACGAACCCGTGGTGCACCATCGCCTCGCCATATAAGGCCGCCCGAGGCCTCTCTCCGGAGTCCTTTGGCTCTCTCTCTCCCGTACGCTCCCCAGGCCCATCCATTCCTCCCCTAGTGCCCCCATCCACCTCCATGGCTGGAAATCTTGCCACCGGCCACCGCTCAAATTTGAGCTCTCCGGTGCTCCTCTCACCCTCCTACCTGCACTGAGCATCACCCACTCCCCCACGGCCCTCTCCGGACTCCATTTCTTCTTCTCCGCGGCCGCAGCACCGTGCCCCCAACCTCACCGTCAGCCTCGTCCGCCGCAGCCAGTGCCCTGCTCAGCCCGGTGCCTCGGGGAGACCGTGCCACCCACAGGTGGAGTGCGGCATAACCTCTGGCGCTCGGTATGCAGGCGTCGCCGGAGGTGGACCGTACCGCCGGGGAGAGCGCCCGCACCGTCCGGCCTCGCCTCCTCTGTCGTCCAGCAGCCAGCAGCTGGAGGTTGAGATGAACCCGGCAGGCGGCCCGCAGCGTCGGCGACCGATGGGCGAGCCCGCCCGTTTAAGTGGAGAGCGGCTTCGGCGTTACCGCCTCCCAGCGGCGGCGCCCTCGAGCTAATGCGCCTTGGCGTGGCCTCTTCTCCCAGCAGACTCTGGCTTGGTGGGCGCCCGTCGGCTATCCCTCGCCAGGCGCGCGCCGCCGCCGCCCAGATCCAGCCCGTTTCGGTAAAACCTTGGTCTTTTTTCTTTTTCCAGTCAACTTAAAAAATCCCCAAACAAATCAATAGAGCTCCAAATTTGATGATTCAAATTTCTTGTGACTCCATAAATCATGAACTTTCACATGGTGCTATTTGCACATTTTTCCAGAAACTTTCTCTTCATAAACATTTACCAAATCCCATTTTTCCTATTTCTGTGATGAACTTTTGAAAATCACAGAGAGCTCAATATTGATCCAAATGCCATGATTCAAATTCCTAGATGCATCTAAGTTCAAAACTAGGTTTTTGAACATTTTTACTAATACTTTCTATATCACCTCAAATAATGGTCTATTTCTTCATGTATAGCCAACTTTGCAAATTCATAGGAAAATCATCTCAACTCCAAATCCAGTGAAACCAATTCCTAGATGCTTCTAAAATAATCCTTTGTTAAATGGGTTCCTTTGCTCATTTTTCAAAAATATATTTCTGTACACTTCTTGCAAACCCATTAATCCCTTGATTCCATCATATTGAAATGTTCAGAGATGTCCATTAATCAAAACCTAATGAAACCACTTTGGTCATCCCTCATATGACCAGAGGTATCCCAGAAAAGTCCAACTCATATTTTTAGAGCACTTTTATTTCCTGCCTTGTTGTGTTGCTTATTATGGTTGCTTTCGACGATAGTGGGCGAAGTAGGCGAAATGCTCGGAGTTGGACCGAGAGATATTTGAAGACCTCGAAGACTTTGTTAAAACAGCAAGCAGCCCTTTGACCATGTCTATGAAACCCTTTTATGCATGTCATATAGCTCTTTATTATTGTTGCATCGGAATCATGATGAGGTGGTAACCACTTGATGGTTTGCCACCGTACTTCTCGTTGATACTTGCATTGTGCATGACCCTACCTTCTTATGAGGGTTATGCGGGCGAATAGATAGGATGCTAAGCTAGTGCTACATAAAAGGGGCGGGTATATGCATGGTGAAGGAGGCAAAGTATTTTCAAAAGACTTTTGAAAACCCGTCGGGTGCCACTTATGCCCGAGGGAGATGATGAAATGGGGTAACCACTTGATGACGAAGTGGTGTGCGAGGCAAGTGTGTGTGTTATTTTCAAAACAGATTAGATTTAAGATTTGTTGGTGACCCAACCTTACATGCGCAACTTCTCTACCCTTATATGGGAAAGGGCAATATTGATTACCTAGGCGATACTAGCTTGGAGCCCGCATTACTAGTGACGGGGAGAGTTGGTGCTCTCTCTCGGGACGGGTCGTGCTGTAAAGCGGCCATGACTGTTTTCACAGGCGCGAACACACCGTTGGTACCCGTGCTTGTGGTATATGATGAATATGGGGCGAGGCTCCACAACTTTATGATGTGAAATGTTGGGCACGGGGTTACTACCAATCAGTGGACTCCATGTTAGTGTCGTCTAGGGAAAGGTAGTGATCGGTGCTTACCCCGGTACTTGAGGTATCATGGTCGTGGATGACACGGAAGTTCCCGGATCTAGTGGGTATAGTGTGCAACCTCTGCAGAGTGTAAAACTATTGAATAGCCGTGTCCACGGTCAAGGACAGATTAGGCGGTCTGCTTAAACTACGTCGAGTTTTCAACCCTGTGTGTGTGTTGATAAAACTACTTGGGTCAAGTCAAAGGACTTGACATGTTTGAGATGGGTTGGTGCCACTCTATTTATGTTGGGTTGGTGCCCACTCTATTTATGTTGGGTTGGTGCCCACTCTATTTATGTTCATATCTGTAACCTGTCCTCATGGTTACTTGAATTCTCTTGATGCATGTCTTACAAGTTGTTGAACATGTCATTGCACTCAAAACTAGCTTTCTGCAAAAATCTACCTATATCATGCATTGTTACATCTTGAACCAAAACATGGGTTGCTTGTGAGTACATTCAAAGTACTCATTGGCTTGCCTTGGTTATTTTATTGGCGGGCTTAAAAAACAGGATATGATGAAGAATACTTGATGGCGAACATGCGAGCTAGGGCGCTTCGGTCGAGAATGCTGTAGGGTTAAGGCAGATGGCATGGGTCCAAGTTATCGGCGAAGATTTCTGCTGCGATGTTATACTCAAGACTCGACCATAATGGTCCTACTTGTATATCTGGTATGTATGGATGTAAGACTCTTGTTATTCAGCTTCTGTGTGTTCAGTGAGCATTGATCTCTGGGATCACTATACACGTGCATTCGGTGATCATGACTTATGAGTAGGGGTCCCCACAGAGCTGGTATCAGAGCCATCCTGACTGTAGGAAGCCTTAGTTAGCATGGTCGTTAGTTAGGGTAAAACTGTTTCCAAAACTACTACTACTAGTTTTCGAAACTATCCGTACTTCTCTTCCCTTCTCAGTTTTTCAAAAACTAAGGTATACTTTCCTTATTAAACTCTTCCCTTCAAACCTTTGGTCGCTAGAACCCTTATGCCCACGACCCTTTGGATTCCTTGTAATCCTTGTGGATAATCAAGAAGGAAGATGCCTTGCCAGACATTCACCTACATCTCTGAACTCAAGATTGGCGACATCACAACAAGGCGATACCAACGGAAGATACATCCTCGAGGAATGAGGACACGAAGACCCGGAGATGGTGACACCCTTGACCTTTGCCCCGGATGATGCAACCTTAGCCTATGATGATCGAGGCGTAGAATATGCAAGATCATGATATACATCGCTAATAGAGTAACCATGTCACTACCGTTGTTGTATCGGCAACCACCGATGGATGAGAACCTAGCCATTTGGTCCGCCTCACCATAGTGAGCAGGAAAGCAGTTCTCCTCATCCCCGCTCTTGGTGTCGAAGTATTCATCAACATAACCGACATGATGGACCTCTATTATCGTTGTTAATGTCATTGCATAAAGGATTATCTACTTAGTACCTTGACACCTTAGAAGACAAGAAGGGATCGTCATGATTAAGAAGACAATAGAAGACCGAGTCAATGCCTGCTATGAGAAGCCACCTTCACCCCATCACTTCAACAGGCAAGAAGTTGTTGAAGACTCTTCAAGCTCAACGGGATCGTTTCATCAAACAACTACAAGAGCGTAGCAGCACCGAGGAAAACCGGGAGGCGCACGAGGCACAAGGCACGACTATGGGTCCGAGAACCCCTAGGGTAGGATGAGTCGTGTACCCCCTATCTTGTGATCGAGTCCGTATGATGGTTCGAGTAGAACCATGATTGTGTGTTGCTTGTTTTTATTTGTTGTGTTTTGATATCAGTCTCCCTTTTTGCCCTAGGCAACAAGTACGCGGCTATATCACCTGCCTTATTTTGTTGTTTGTGTTTGGCCCCTTTTTCACCTGATTGTTTGCACTTGCACTATAGAACCCCCTTTAGGCATTCCCCTCCTCTATGCTACTTTCCCCTCTCATCTCTCTCCCCAACTGAAGACAAGCAAGACAATATGCACCAAGGATTCCACCTCGGCGACCAACCAGCACTGAAGACTTTTGCTACAACCTCCTCGACCAAGTACAACCCCGTATGTTCACACCTCAAGACTAGAACCCTATTCCTAGACCCTTCAAGACTTCACAAGATACCCCAGCTCGAAACCTTAACCCTGAGCTTAACCTACGGAATCACAAGAGAACGAGTTAAGCCACAGTAAGCCTTGCTTATCACTGGGTTCATTATGGAACTAGTGGACATAGTGAACAAGCACATTATCATTCTAAGATAGCACCAGAACTGACGATGCCATAGGGAAGACCAATTTAAGGATATAGGATCAGAGGACAAATGACCTGATGAGTTTATGTCAGAGACCTTGAGGAATTATTCGAGACTTCTTGGTGGATTACGAGGTTTTTATGTTAGTTGATGAACTTGGTGGGATCATGAGTATAGATTAAGCATAACTTTCATTACCCCTGAGTAAATTGGATTTAGTAGGATAATTGTGTTCGCAAGCTGGAATTCTTGGAAGTATAAGGATTTAACTTGGCCATTGGATATTGTTAGGAGACAGTTGATATTACGTAAATGACTTCGGGAAAATTGTAGGAATTCTCTTTGGACAAGAGATTTGGATTTAAGTAGCAGATTCTAGTTGAATATAGATGCTGAGTATGTCTACATGGTTCGGAGTAAATTAGATTTAGGCTGATGATCTTGATCGTGATACCATGTTTCTCGGTGGAAAATAAACTAGGAGATTGGATTAATTGTCGGAGTTTATTTAGGCATCTTTGTGAACTTGACCTTGGAGGTTACTTGACCATGATAATGAAAATTGGTGGACTGATTATAGTAAATATAGCTCTTTCAAGTATTCGAGGATTATAAGGACTTTAGAAGATCATGTGGAACACCATAAACATTGGATTTGTAGAAATAAATGGATTGTTTAGTGATTGATGGATGTTAATGGGCTGCTGGAGTTGATTCATAGGAAGGAAACAAGATCTTGGAGTGGGTTACGACGTGTTTCCTTAGGATAGAGGTGCTTTATCTTAGACCTCGGAAAAATAGGTTGAGCACTTGGATTGTCCTGTTTTATTCCAGCTTGGAGGCTTGTATGCTCTACCCATGGATTTTTAGGGGTAGCCACACACATGAGTTTGGGGATCGTAGACATATATGATTTTGTTAGACCTCCTCTTGGGAGTCATGAGGATATGAATAGCATGAGTGATGATTGGAGTTGACCTATACTAATGATGCTTTCAATAGTATAAGGTGATCTGTTTGGAGGACTAAGTAGAACAATTGGCATCTCAGAAACTGTGCTCAAGGATGGGATGATAAACATTCACTCGCACACTAGAATCCTTGAAACCCTTATGCCCTACCAAGCCACAACGCGGTCTGTCGGGGCGCGGCGTGGCCTCGAACACCTATGGGGCACTGGGGGCCCCTTCTGGTTCGGCAAGGGAGCGAGGGTCGTGCGTAGAGTAGATCGAGGTCGAGCACGCAGGGGAGACGGGCGATTTTTACCCAGCTTCGGGGCTCTCCGGAGAGATAAAACCCCTACTGCTGCCTTTTTGCTTGTTATTTGATCTTGCTCGAGCGTTCGAGCGTATGACGGTGTCCTGGGTATCGAATGGATCCAACCCCTTCTACGTGTGCATGGGCCTCCCTTTTATACTCTGAAGGGGGGATCCACAGGTGGCAGCGTAGGAAGAGGGGGTAGAAAGGTAAAATTGCGGGTTGGTACAGCGGCACAACTGTGATGCCCCTACCTAACTCGACGGCGGGGACAAGGGCATTAAATGCCCGTCCGGTCGCCCCAACAGTGCAGGAGGAGAGACCGTTAAGTGAGCCACCGGTTGCCACGATGGTGCCTCTGTCAGCTCCGTTTGCCACCTCGCTCCGCATGGCTGCGTATTGCCTGCGCCACGTGCCCTTGGGATGGCCTCGTGGCGACACGCCACTGGGTGCTTATTTGGAGTGTGGGTGGCATCCTTGCGCGGCAAGCACCTTGCGCGACCCTTCTCTTGTTGTGCCGGCAAGCTTGCCGGCCGACGGCCTTAGGGACGCGAGCGCCGCGGTAAGTCTTCTGGTGATGCTTCGGTTGGCCTTCCCGGCAAGCTCTTCTTGCCGGGGCCTTCATTTTCTTGGTTCGTACTTTGTTCTTGGATGGCAGTAATAAGGAATGGAGGGTCTTGTCGGGCGTCCGGCAAGCCTTGCCGCGGGGTGCTGCGACTGCCCGTGCACAAGTTCGGGCTACTAAGGTACCCCTACTTTAGTACACCGACAGGAGCCCCCGGGCCTGGGCCATACACGGTGCCGAGCGTTGTTGGGCCAGGCCCAAAATAGTGCACGGGCACGCGTGGCCTGGGTCCACCCAGAATCGGGCTCCGTGCCCACCGCGCTCTCCCGCAAGGGCACGCGTCGATTGCGGTGTCGTGGGAGAGAACGTGGTCAATACTTAATTCCAGGAAATGCGTAACGTTCGCATCTCCCGTTTATAAGCAGAGGAAACGGGGCCGTTCCCCCACTTCCGCCACTTGTAGTTCCTTCCTCCGAAAGCTCCGCCGTTCTCCCCCGTCTCCGGAATCGAGAGGAAAACAGTGCTCCGCCGCCCGTCGTCCCCGTCGCTCCCCCCTCCCGCCGCCCCGCCATAGCTCGAAGGCTGGGAAGGCTCTGAAACGCGAAGGCTCTGAAGGCTGCGAGCAGCGAAATCGGCGAGGCGCTGGAGCTCGGCGTTCGCAGAAGCAGTGCTTTCCCCGAGCTCACTCCGAGGCGTTGCGGGCGGAGTTTTATCTCTTCTGGTCGACGGAAACGCGTGCGCATCCGCGCACGCCGGTGCTTTCCGCGGAGGCCTCCAAATCGAAGAAGTGCCCCAAAGGGTACTACTTCTTCCCTGTGTTCTTCTATTGCGGTCTCTGCCCACATTTTTCCGATTTCTTTTGCGACATTATGAACACCTACGGGTTTCATCTGCTTGATTTCACTCCCAACGCCGTTCTGACAATGGCGGTTTTCGCACACCTCTGCGAGAACTTCGTTGGCATCCTCCCCAATGTGGCCCTTTTCCGTCATTACTTCTCCCCTCGGGCGAGAAAGGAGCCCAGGTGGCGGAATTGCTGGACCTCCGGATGGGCATGAAGGAAGTGTACTTGTCGGGCGAACTCCGCAGCAAGTGGGACGAGTGGAGGGCGGAGTGGTGTTAGATCTGTGATGACAATCCGCCGTCGTTCACCGAGCTGCGCAAGACTCGGGTGGTGCGCGGCAACGACTGGAGTGCTCTGTCGTCGGACGATGCCAAGCTGACGATCGCCACCACCCGAATCCTCCGGCTCAGGCGTGCCAGACTCACAACAGGGGCGGTTGGCGCGGACTTCCTTCGTCGCCGTATCGCCCCTCTGCAGGTGAGGGGGAGGCCCGCCTGGCAATTCAGCGGCCCGGCAGACTTCATGAGGCTGCGCCCAGGCCTCAACTTCAACTTCACGGTCATGGAGCTTTGCGCGATGCTGAGGGAGATGTTCAAGCATGATCCCAATCATCCAGAGTGGTTCCAGTTGGCGCAGGGCGTCGTCCCCTTGTGCAACAATTCCCAGCGTGATCGCATCTGCGTAATGATGCCAGAGTGCGACTTGCATGGGATAAATGCAAACTGGATAGAGCCTGCTGCCGAGGTCGTGCAATAATTCTTTGATGACTTGTCGGAGGTGGCAGTCAACTCCGACGAGCAGAAACTCCTCACCCCGCGCCACCACTGCCGAAGAACTAGCGTATATTGCTAGCAGGGCCGAAGAGGCGGCTGCAGCGCCGCAGTGGCGAAGTTTGGATTCTGTTGGCGGGCGGGCGACAAAGAGCGCGGCAAGCCTTGCCGCCGGGAAGCACTGCGAGGAAGGCGATGGCGAAGGGGAGGTCGAGGCGGAGCAGGTGAGTCCACCGAGGGCGCGAGCGGCCAGCCATCTTCGAGTAACCCCGCAGCGGGAAACCTGGCGCAGCCCCAATTCCGTCGAGAAGGCGCCTCCGTCGGTCGAGAGTGGCGGAGGAGCAGGCCGCCCAGCAGCAGCGGCGCCGTGGGACACGTTCTACGCGGCAAATCTTGCAGCAGCGGGAGGTCCCGAGCAGCGCTGCGGCTGGCGAGGCGGGTCTTCCCGAACCGCCACGCCTGATCTGCCGCCACCCTCGGCAAGCGCGGAGGAGCCTACTCCTCCGCCACGTCGGCCGAGAGGGTACGGAGTTCGACCTCTCGCGCTGAGCTCCGGCATTTAGGAGGAGGAGGAGGAGGAGGAGGAGTAAGGCTTTCTTCACACCGTGCTTGTCTTTCTCTTGATCCTTATTATTGTTTGTCTTGTATCTAATCTGTTTTCTCCAAACACCTGCCTCAGTCGGGACTTTGGCGGAGAGAGCGGCAAAGAGAGCCAAGGTCCCCATGGTTAACATCGAGGACGATCCTGCCGTGGTAGCAGAAGATACGTCCGAGACCACTTTGACGGACCCGGTCCCTTCTCCTTGCAGCAGCTCCCAGCACAGCCCCCAGCGTGAGTGCCTCAATCCACTCCCTGTCGTGGGGCGCGCATGGTCGCTTCTTCTTCTGCCATTATCTTGATTATTGGCTCTTTCGTATACAGGAGAAGAGCAGGCCCACCAGGAGCAGCCAGAGGCCGACGCGGAGGTGTCGTCGGCCTCGACTACGCCACCGAGGGCCGACTCCCCGATGTGGGAGCCGTCTCCGGCAAGGAAGGGGTCTCCGGCAAGGGGTGTTACCGGCGAGCCCCCGGTGGTGGAGCCCATGATCACAGAGCCCAGCACAGGTGACCCTCCTTGTCGGGGACTCTCCCTCGGGTCCCGCAGATCTCCCTTTTCCTTCCTTCGGGTATTTGCTTGACTATCCCTTTCCTTCCCTGCCTTCAGATCCTCCCCTTGGGGACCCGATGGAGGCTGAGGCCGCCGGCGAGGAGGACAGCCGCGGCAATACTGGGGATGCCGCCGCCGCTGAGGGAGGGACCGGCGCGGAAGAGCCCGCCGGCGAAGAGGCCGCCGGGGCCGCTGGCACAAGGGCCGGCGAGGGGTCTGGTGACCGTACCGACGACCCGGAGGACGCAGGAGCGCAAGGCGCTGCACCGACTGCCGATCCCTCCGCCGTTGATACAGCGCCGGGCTTCGAGGAGCCCCAGCCCGGCGCATACTTGAAAGCCGGCGAGGGCGTATATATCAAGCTCCCCTGGGCATCGAGCTCCAGGGCACCGGTTGAAGGAGAGGAGTTTGACGGGGAAACACTCGCCTCTGCTGGGCTGTCAGTGGTCGACAGGCCGAGCAGCAGTAGCGGCGAGTCCGAGGAGGAGCAGCTGCTCCGGAAGCTGGTGTCACTCTACCGCGCCCGTCAAGCGAAGCTTGAGTCCCGGGAAGCGCTCGTCGTGCAGGCGGGAGCTGATATAGAGAAACATGCGCAAGAGCTCAAGAGCCGCAACCAGGAGGCCCTCCGGTCCATTGCCGAAGAGAGGGCGCACCTCGACGAGGCGAAGAAGGCGTTCATCCTGGAGAAGGCTGAAGCCGAGGAGCAGCAGAGGCTTGCCGCTGAGGAGCTGTCCAAGCGGCACGGCGAGCTGATACAGAGGAAGGCGTACTTGGACAGCCATAACGAGGAGCTCGCCGTCCGGGAACAATCACTTGGCGGGGCACTCAAGGAGGCAAAGGACACCGCCGCGGCCGCCGAAGCCGCCAAGAAGGAGTTGGAGGAGAAGGTGACGCAGCTGGAGGTGGACGCGACAAGGAAGAACGAGGAGCTTGCCGCACTCAGTAGCGACGACGCGAGAAGGATCTGTGGCGCCCACGGCGATCTGCAAGCCCAACTCTCCGAGAAGATCAAAGAGCTGAACGCCGCCAAGGACTCGGCGCCGATCTAGAGCTGAAATTGGCCACCTTTGACGGAGGCGCTAGGCGCCGCCAAGAAGCGAGAAGATATCTGAGAAAAGACCTCAAGGACAACGAGGAGCTGGCGGCGAGGGCCGCCGAGGCCCAAAACACCCTCAAGACCACGGTGGAGCTCGGGCGGAGGGTCTCGTTAACTGTCGCCGCTCATTGGCGAGGAGTTGGCGGAGCTGAACAGCGGGCGGGTACTCTCTGAGAGGAACCTCCGGCCAGCGCCAAGCTCACGCTTTTCTTCAAGGATGTGGTGACGGCTCTCCGGCAGCTCCGGGAAAGGATCCCGAAGCAGTTGGCCGCCGAGTCGCGCGCGGTCTGCGCTGGGGTTTTGGAGAAGGTGTTGGTGAAGGTCCTCTTCCGCAACCCGGGCATCGATCTCTCCCGCGTCACCAAGAAGCTGCCGGAGGGCGCTGATGTTGAGGAGCTCAAGGCCATCATCGCACCCATCGTGGACAAGGTGAACGAGGTTAGGAGGGTCGATGGCGAGCGCGTGGATTAGGCTGCCCTTCTTCTCCCTTTTTCTTGCTGCTGCCATTTTGGTTACGAGAACAATTTCAGTCAGTGCCACAATAAGTCATTCTTGTAATAGAACTTAATTCTGGATACTGCTCGTTGCGTTATTCCCTTTACTCTGTTGCATCCCTTGTATGCTTTTTACCCTACGCTTTGAGGAACCTTGTCGGCGCGAGCACGCTTGCTGAGTGCAGGACATCAGCGGCCCACTGGCGGTGCTGCTTCCGGCAAGAAAACTTGTCGGGACTAGTTGCAGCTCACCCGCACTGTTGAGCGGGCTCGGAAACAACGCATGGGCGCAACTTAGCCGCGAGTCGATTCCTCCGCACAGGTTTTCCATACAAGGCCGCGAGCGTTCAAGGGATATAACTTGAAAAATTTAAAATTGATTAGGCTCAAACTTTAGCTACTTAGCTTTTACATCTTACGTGTCGGCAAAGCTAGATTCCGATCCCTTTGAACGGCGCTCGGTCCAAAACGCTCGGTCCAAACTCTTATCTCCTCCTCCTCCTCCTCCCCCCCCCCCCGGTGAACTTGTGGGCGGAGGTATCTTCTGTTTATGAGAAGAAAGAAGAGAAAATAATGGTATGGAACCTTAAGGTTCGCTATTGCTTACCGGGGGTGAGTGCTGCACAGAGTGTCAGATACAAATGCAAAAGAAGAATATGCATTAAATTTGACAAGATGTGCGAAGCACACAAACTTTATTTACGCACGGGGGCTGTGCCCGGCCTTGTACAAAGGGTTACATGCGATAGCGGCAAGGCTTGTACAAAAAAGGTGGTCGCCAGAATGGGTCCGGCAACCGCGCCTTATGGGTAAAACTTGCGAAGATGCTCTATGTTCCAGGAGTTGCTCACCGGAATGCCATCTTCGGTCTCAAGGCGGACAGCGCCGGGCCTAGTGACTCGTTTCACCCGATAAGGGCCTTCCCACTTCGGCGTCAACTTGTTTGAATTCTTGGCGGATTGAACACGCCGAAGAACAAGGTCGCCTTCCTCGAAGCTCCTGGCGTTAACCTTGCGGCTATGATAGCGGCGCAAAGCTTGGCGATAGCGAGCAGCTTGCCTGGCAGACGAAGGCGATCCTCCTCGAGGAAGCGGTCGTCATCTTGCCGCAGCTGCTCTTGCTCAAGCTCATCATAGCGAGCACTCGTGGCGACCGTATCTGAGTTCCGTGGGGAGAACTGCCTCTGCCCGTAGACAAGAGCAAAGGGTGTCTGGCCGGTGGCTCGATTTGGTGTCGTCCTGATCGACCAAAGAACCACTGGCAGCTGCTCGATCCAATTCCTTCCGCACTTGTGCAGCCTGTCGAAAGTTCTGGTCTTGAGCCCGCGCAGCACTTTAGCGTTCGCCCTCTCCGCTTGACCGTTGCTTCTCGGGTGAGCAACAGAAGCGAAGCAGATCTTGGTGCCAAGATCTTGGGCGTACTGCATGAAGGTGTGGCTTGTAAACTGTGTACCATTGTCGGTAATGATCCTGTTAGGGATCCCGAAACGGCAAACAATCGACCTAAAGAACTTGACTGCTGATTGTGCTGTCACCTTTCTCTTGGTTCCACTTACGGCCACTTTGTGAACTTGTCGATTACAGCGTACAAGTACTCAAAGCCCCGACAACTTCGGGAAAGGGCCGAAATGCGAGCCCCAGACCGAAAATGGCGAGGACAAAGGGATTGTTTGGAGAGCTTGAGCTGGTTGGTGAATCTGTTTGGAATGGGCCTGCACGCTTCACACTTGGTTACTTGTGCGATTGCGTCTGGAGGGCTGTCGGCGGAAGAAGCCTTAGGAAAGCCTTGCCGGCAAGTGCTCTTGCGCCAATGTGGTGACCACATACGCCTCCATGTATCTCCGCCAACAGCTTTTGTCCCTCTTCCCGGGAAATGCACTTTAATTTCACTCCGTTGAATCTTCTTCTGTACAGTATGTCATCGACAAACTGGTACATACTTGATTGTCGGGCTACTCTCTCCGCTTCTTCTTGTTCCTCGGGAAGTTCCCTGTTTGAAGGAAATGGACGATCTCTTGTGCCCATGTCGAACTGAGGCTCGGCGACAAGGACTAAATCTTAAATGCTGCTGCGGGAACATCCACTTCCACGGCAAGGATCGAGTCCTGCCGGGCGTGATGCTCCCGGCAAGCGTGTCTCCGACATAGCTTGTCGGGGCGTGCGCTTCGACAAACAGCCACAGGGCTTGTCGGAGCGAACCGCTCCTCGGCACTTTCGTATTGATTCTGGGGACCTTTTTGGCGGCAGCTTCGGGGAGCTCTTCCGGAAAGTAGTCGCCAGTAACCAACTTTGTTTTCTTGCTTTGTCCAGTTGATGGTGTCACATATGGCTGAGTTAGCTTGAGCACAAAGATCCCTGGTTCCACAGGCAACTTGAGTGCGGCGCACTTTGACAGGCCATCTGCAATGTCATTCTCGGAACATGTTCCATTTGCAGGCCGTCAAAATGCTCTTCTAGCTTTCTCACTTCATCAATGTATGCTTCCATCAATGGACTCTGATAATCCTTGTTAACTTGGCGGACGACGAGCTGCGAGTCACCCCTGACAATAAGCTTCGATCCCAAGTTACGCGCGATCTCGAGTCCGGCAAGCAAACCCTCATACTCTGCAGTATTGTTTGTTGCTTGCTCCTTGGGAAAGTGCATCTGGATCACGTATTTGAGGTGCTCTCCGATGGGTGCGACAAATAGTACGCCTGCACCGGCGCCTTGCAGCGAGAAGGCACCATCAAAGTACATGATCCATTCTTTGTCTGCTTCCTTGACGGGGATGCTCCTTTCCGGAGTTTCTTCATCGGGTGTTGGCGTCCACTCTGCTATAAATTCTGCCAATGCTCAGCTCTGTATAGTTGAGGTACTCTCAAACTTTAGGCAAAAACTTGACAGCTCTAGTGCCCACTCGACAATCCTGCCTGTTGCTTCTGGATTCTGCATTATCCTTTTCAGCGGGAAGCGAGTGACAACTGTGATCTCATGCGCTTGAAAGTAATGGCGCAGCTTCCTGGAGGCCATGAGGAGGCCGAAAAGCAACTTCTGCACTGCACAGTACCTTGATCTAGCCCCCTGCAGGAGGGAGCCGACAGAGTATACTGGGCGCTGCACCATCTTCTTCTGTTTTCCTTCCGGCAACTGTACAGATCCGTCCTTGCCGGAGCCAGAACCTGTCGGAGAAGCCCCCTGTTTGTCGCTGGACTTGCTTGCCGCGGTCGCTGACTCATCATCCGCCTCCCTTTGCGCAACTAACGCAGCACTAGCCACCTTATTGGTTGCTGCTAGATATAGCAGCAACTTCTCTTGTGGCTTTGGTGCGACAAGTGTTGGAGTGGAGGATAGGTATCTCTTCAAGTCCTGCAGCGCAGCCTCCACTTCCGGAGTCCATTTCATTGGACCTGCCTTTTTCAAGATTTTGAAAAATGGCAGGGCGCGCTCAGCAGGCTTAGAGATGAACCTACTGAGAGCAGCAACACAACCGGCAAGCCTTCGCACGTCCTTGACGCGCTTTGGTGCGTCAATTTGCTCAATGGCCTTGATCTTGTCGGGGTTGGCTTCAATCCCCCTCTGAGATACAAAGAACCCGAGAAGCTTGCCGGAAGGAACTCCGAACACGCATTTCTCGGGGTTCAACTTGAGATTGACCTTGCGCAGATTTGCAAAAGTCTCGTCCAAATCTTTGATCAGAGTCTCTTTGTCTTCGCTTTTGACCACTATGTCATCCATGTAAGCTTCTACATTTATGTGCAACTGTGGCTCAAAAGCATGGCTAACTACTCTTGCAAATGTTGAACCAGCATTCTTCAACCCGAAAGGCATCCGTACGAAGCAGTACGTGCCACATGGAGTAATGAATGCGGTTTTCTCCTCATCCTCTTCCGCCATGAAGATCTGATGATATCCCGAGTAAGCATCAAGAAATGAGAGCAGATCACATCCTGCCGTGGAGTCTACAATCTGGTCGATGCGTGGCAAAGGGAATGGATCTTTGGGACAGGCTTTATTGACATCGGTGAAGTCGATGCAAAGCCTCCACTTCCCGTTCGCCTTGTGTACGACCACTGGGTTAGCTAACCACGTTGGATGCAGTACTCCTCGGACCAGGCCTGCCGCTTCCAACTTCCTGATCTCCTCTGCTATGAACTCTTGGCGCTCTATTGCTTGCTTTCTGACTTTTTGCTTGACGGGCCGCGCATGAGGGAAGACGGCAAGGTGGTGCTTGATTACTTCCCTGGGAACGCCGGGGATGTCAGATGGTTGCCATGCAAACACATCGACATTCGCCCGCAGGAAAGCAACGAGCGCGCTTTCCTATTTAGGATGAAGCGTGGCACTGATGGTGAAAGTACCACCAGTGCCGTCCTCCTTGGCGGCCACCTTCTTGGTCTCTGGCGAAGTTATCTTTGCCTTCTTGCACTTGCCGGTGGAGCTCGATGGCGCGTCCTCGACGGCAGCGCAGCGCTCCGGGGAGGTGCGCTTGCCGGAGTGGGCACCAGAGCTGTTCCTGCCGGACTTGGCCTTCTTCTTCCCCGGGAGCTTGGTGACAAGTGGCTCGCGCTCTGCTGCGGCTGCTGCTTCCCAGTAGATCTTGTCGGCGCAGATGAGTGCATCCCTCTTGTCGCCTTGGATAGAAATAGCGCTCATAGGGCGGGCATCTTGAGCACATTGTATGCGTGGTGAGAGGCCGCCATGAACTTTATGAAGTGGGTCGGCCGAGTATCCCATTGTAGGGCAGGGGATATCAGCCACGTCAAGCGTGACCCTCTCGTCCTAAAGTTCAATTCGCTGCGAGCGTCACGGCAATGTGATCTTCCCTTGGGTTGGCTCCTTCGAAATTATCCCTTGAAAGGTGCGGTCTCTTCAAGCTTCATTGTCGGGGATCCGGAGCTTCTTGAGTGCTGCGGAGGAAATCAAGTTCAGGCCGGCCCGCCGTCAACCAACATCTTCGTGACCTTGAGGTTGCGGTTGTTGGTGAAACCAACATCGGCAAGCACCGACGCAGATGACGCGATCGGTGGTCCTCAGCGTCGAAGACGATGGGCGTGCTAGACCACTTGAGCCTTGCGGCGCCTCGGACGGGCGGTTCTGCGGCGTTCACTTCGCACCCATTGCTTGAGTTGGCGGTGCGAGGCGTGCGAGAGGCGCCGTCGATGCACAACACCTCTGTTGCCTTCGAAACTCCTGGTCATCGGTCTCATCTTCCTCCATCTCATCATCCTCATCTTCATCTTCGTCCTTGTCGCGGCGGCGGGAGGCTGTCTCCTTGCCGCGTCTTGGCCTTTGCAGTGCCCTCCCCGGCGGGAAGCTTCTTGCCGGATCCTCCGCCATCTCCCTGGGCTCTCTCCTTGTCGCGGCGCTCGTATTCGGCTTTCTGCAGCTCCGCCATCTGCTCCACTTTCTTGCAGGTTTGGAGATCATGGCCCTTGGTACGGTGGATCTTGCAATACCGCTTGTCGGAGCTATCCTGCTTGTCGGCGGCTACCATGGCCTCGCCGGAGTCATCGGTCTTGGCCTTGTCGGAGCCTCCTCCGTTGCCGGAATGCTCAACAGCTAGTACATCCTTAGCCTTTCTCTTCCTATTGTTCCGCCTCTGGTTCTTCCTTGCCGGGGCGGCGTCCTCACTGTCAGATCCTTCTGCTCCGGCAACCTCTCCGGGGATTTTCCTTCCTTCCTCAGCCCGTGCACACTTGCCGGCCAGAGCGTAGAGCTCGCTGACATCTCTGATTTTACACATCGCCATCTCCTCCCTCATCCTGCGGTTACGCACGTTCTGATGAAACGCGCTGATAACCGCGGCAGGGTGGACGTCTGGGATGTTGCGCTGCACTTGGCTGAATCTTTGTATATATTTGCGCAGGGGATCCCCCTCCTTCTGGACGAGCAAGTGGAGGTCGCTCTCCTGGCCATGAGGCTTGTGGCCACCCGTGAAGGCGCCGACAAACTGATGACACAGGTCCGCCCATGAAGAGATGGAGCCGTCCGGCAAGTGCATGAGCCAAGATCGGCGTTAGGCTTGAGTACTGCGGGAAGTAGTTGGCGAGATCTTCTCGTCGCGCCCTCCGCAGCCTGCACCGTGATGGTGTAGATCTTTGAGAACTCCGACGGTGTATCCTGCCGTCGTACTTCTCGCACGTCGGGCTTGAAGTTCTTGGTTTTGGGCCTTTGGACTTGCCGCGGCTTCGCGGGTGAACGCAGGGCAACCTGCAGCGTCTGACAAGTCGCTGGTTCCCCGGCGCGTCGCGATCGACGGCGGGCCCAGCGCGCTGGTCGGGTTGACGTCGCTCTTCTCTCCGACGCTCGATGCGAGTGCGAGCGTCTTCGTGTTGCCGTTCTTGGAGAACATGGCGCTGATCACGGTGAGTTCGCGGGTCCGACGACGCGGTGGAGTCGGCGTCAAGGTTGGTCCGGCGAGCTGGCGATCTTGGCCTTTGGGGCTGGGAGCGCACAGAAGCGTCACCCCCAGCGGTCCTGTCGGCGCCGGCCTGCGCCGGGGCGTCTTGTCGGGGCCTCGACGCGCTCGGTCGCTGGGGCTTGTCGCCGTTGGCGAAGCCGATGAGGCTGTATATGGTCATCCTCCAGTCGTCGATCTTGTGCGGCGCCGGAGGGTAATCTAGAAGCAGCTGGGCTCGGGCCAGCGCTTCCTCTGCTGTCTTGGGTGGCGGTGGCGACGAGCGGCGCGAGGAGCGGGATGTGCTCGGACTCCCAACCGGATTGGGAGGAGCAACACCTCGTCCAGGCGACCGCACCTCACTCGCACAAGCATGCGGGCGTGCATGCTGACCTCGAGCGTCCCACGACCCACCGGCTTGACCTTGCTCCAACGCGAGCATGGTGCTGGGAGCACCAGGGCGTTGTTGACCTTGCACTTCCTGGGAAGGGTGCGGCGTCTGCACTGTCGCCGACGCTTGCGGGGCCTTGTTCTTGGATCTGGTGACGACGCGAGACCCACCGGCGGCACCCTCTCCTCCGCCGGCGTCCACCTCTCCACCTGCTTGCTCCGGCGGTGGTGGTGGGATTGATGTAGACGGAGCGGCCACCTCCGAAGGCTTCTTCTTCGGTGGCATGTTGACGATGACGCTGATGTAGTGCGCGTGGAGACCGGACCAGATGCTCACGACCTCAACGCCCCCCTACCTGGCGCGCCAAAGATGTCGGGGCGCGGCGTGGCCTCAAACACCTATGGGGCACTGGGGGCCCCTTCTAGTTCGGCAAGGGAGCGAGGGTCGTGCGCAGAGCAGATCGAGGTCGAGCGCGGGGGAGGCAGGCGATTTTACCCAGCCGGGGCTCTCCGAGAGATAAAACCCCTCGCTGCCTTTTGCTTGTTATTTGATCTTGCTCGGCGTCGGCGTATGATGGTGTCCTGGTATCGAATGGATCCAACCCCTTCTATGTGCGCATGGGCCTCCCTTTTACACTCTGAAGGGGGATCCACGGTGGTGGCGTAGGAAGAGGGGTAGAAAGGTAAAATTGCGGGTTGGTACAACGATGACAACAAAGTGCCCCTACCTAACTCTGACGGTAGGGGACAAGGGCATTAAATGCCCGTCCGGTCGCCCCAACAGTGCAGGAGGAGTGACCGTTAAGTGAGCCACCGGTTGCCACGATGGCGCCTCTGTCAGCTCCGTTTGCCACCTCGCTCCGCATGGCTGCGTATTGCCTCGCCACGTGCCCTTGGGATGGCCTCGTGACGACACGCCACTGGGTGCACTGGAGTGTGGGTGGCATCCTTGCCGCGGCAAGCACCTTGCCGCGGCCCTTCTCTTGTTGTGCCGGCAAGCTTGCCGGCCGACGGGCCTTGCCGGGACGCGCGGGGCACCGCGGTAAGTCTTCTGGTGATGCTTCGGTTGGCCTTCCCGGCAAGCTCTTCTTGCCGGGGCCTTCGTTTTCTTGGTTGGTACTTTGTTCTTGGATGGCAGTAATAAGGAATGGAGGGTCTTGTCGGGCGTCCGGCAAGCCTTGCCGCGGGGTGCTGCGACTGCCCGTGCACAAGTTCGGGGTACTAAGGTACCCCTACTTTAGTACACCGACACGGTCAGATCCTGACCTTGGGGCTTTGGCTCTAGATCGATAAGACCTTGGACAATACTCAACCGTAACCATCCCCAATGCCTCAGCCCACTATACGTACCCCATAGACTTCATGGAGTGCTTAGAAAAGATAGTTGTCATCATCATTTGGTGACCTACTTGTCCACCGTGAGCGGAAGAAGAGCTCGGCGACACTTGAGGATGGTCCTAGACAAGCTTCGAGAGCACCAACTGTATGCCAAGCTCAGCAAGTGTGAATTTTGGCTGCGTGAAGTTGGATTTTTGGGTCATGTTTTAAGCGAAGAAGGATTGTCGGTCGATCCGCTAAGATTGAAGCCGTGGTGAATGGCAATCCCCAAGCAATGTGAAGGAAGTCGAAGCTTCCTCGGACTCGCGGGATATTACCGCAAGTTCGTTGAAGGATTACGAAGCATTGCCGACCCATGACTCAGCTCTTGAAGAAGGACAAGAAGTTGAATGGGCCTTGAAGCGCGAAAGAGCTTCGAGAGTGAAGAAGAGATCGACCACCGCCCAGATTCAGCCACACCAGATATACACAAGGAGTTTGTGATATTATTGTGATGCGTCAAGAACCGGACTGGGAGGTGTTCTGGTGCAAGAAGCAGAGTCGTAGCCTACCTTTTAAGGCAACTACGGCCTCATGAAGAGAACTGTGCTACTCATGACCTTGAGCTAGCAACAATGGTTCATGCCCTAAAGACATGGCGACATTACCTCTTAGGGAAGCGATGTGAGATATACACCGATCACAAAAGTCTGAAGTATATTTTCACTCAAAGGGAATTGAACATGAGGCAAAGAAGATGGCTAGAATTGATCAAAGATTATGACCTCAGTGTTCAATACCACCCTGGGAAGGCTAATGTGGTAGCAGATGCATTAAGCCGGAAGGCTTGTTCCTTGAATGCTATGCTTAAGGACAAGCTACCCGCCTTGTGTGAAGGACTTGAAAGCTTCGGGTTGGAACTGGTTGCATCAGGATTCTTAGCTAACCTTGAAGACAAGCCGACCCTGATGGATGATGTTAAAGAAGCTCAGAAGGGACACGCGAGTATTGAAGGCATCAAGAGGAAGATCAAGGTGGGCAAAGCCCCAGGTTTCGCAGAAGATGAGCAAGGAGTCGTGTGGTTTGGGAATCGCATTTGCGTACCCAACAAGATTGAGCTCAAGAATCTGATCTTGCAAGAAGCTCACGACACCCCGCATTTCATCCATCCTGGAGGAACCACGATGTATCAAGACCTGAAGGAAAGATTCTGGTGGCACGGGATGAAAAGGGAGATTGCCACCTATGTTGCAAAGAGTGACGTATGCCAGAGAGTCAAAGCTGAACATCAGCGACCCGCTGGATTGTTGCAACCCCTCTAGGTGCCTGAAGTGGGACAAAGTCGGGATGGACTTCATCACCGGTTTACCCAGGTCAAGCAAGGGACATGACACCATATGAGTCATTGTTGACCATTTGACCAAGGTGGCCCACTTCATTCCGGTCAAGACGAACTACAAGGGGAACCAGTTAGCCAGTCTCTACATCAACCGAATCGTGAGCCTTCATGGTGTTCCCAAGGATATTGTGTCAGATCGAGGAACCCAGTTTACCTCAAGGTTCTGGAAGAAGTTCCAGGAGGCCATGGGGACCAAGTTGTCCTTCAAGATCGCTTTCCGCCACGCATCGGAGGTCGATGTAAACAGTAAATCAGATACTCGAAGAAATGCTCCGAGCCTGTGTCTTAGCATATGGAGCTAGGTGGGAAGACTGCCTCCCTTTCGCCGAGTTCTCTTACAACAACTACTATCAGTCAACCCTTCAAATGGCACCATTTGAGGTGTTATACGGACGGAAATGCCGCACACCCCTCAATTGGTCAGAAACCGGAGAAGGACTTGTCTTTGGGCCCGATCCTCCGTGAAGCCGAAGAGCAAGTCCAACTTGTCAGAGAGCGTTTGAAGACTGCCAAGTCAAGACAAAAGAGCTACGCTGACTCACGTCGTCGAGACATGACCTTCCGGGTTGGAGACCATGTTTATCTCCGGGTCACCCCTCTCAAAGGAACCCAGCGCTTCCATGTCAAAGGAAAGCTCGCTCCAAGATTTAACAACCCCTTTGAGATCACTTCAAGACGAAGAGTAGACGGCTACCAGCTAGAGTTACCACCTGAGTTACCTGATGTGCACAAAGCTTTCCAAGCATCACAACCCCGGAAGTGTTTTCGACTTCCTAGCTAGCCCGAGCACTAATAAGGACATTGACCACCGAGCCACCGACCCCTAGTCCAACCTGACCTAACGCAAGAGCCCCCTCAGCAACCTGGATCAACCGAGAGCATCATACACGAAGCCACACCATCAAGTACTTCAATCTCAATGGAGCACTACACGGAAGCAGAAGCAACATGAGGACTTGAAGACTACCCCAGATCCAAGTTTCTGTATCCCTTTCCACGCCTAGTCTAGGAATCTCGGGGACGAGATTCTTGTAAGGGGGGTAGGTCTGTCACACCCTGATTTTCATGGCACAACACTTAAGTCATTAAATCATGCTAAAATGTGGTTTGACAAAAACTTTTGAGTGTTTTCTCTTTGCTTTGATTGAATGTTTGTCTGCTGTTTGCAAGTGCTCTAAAAATCAAACAAATCCTCCAACTCCTATACTTCATCTCCTTGCTCCAAACTCTTGAACCAATGATCATGCCATGTTTAGGATTTAAAAATAATTTCTTACAAAAATAATTTGTCCAAATAGTATTTTCAAAAATTAGTTTTCCAAAAACCACTGAATTGAGGTTTGCACTGCAAGTACTTAATTAAGGGCAGCAAAAATCTTTCCAAAAATATATTTGACTCCTATTAGATAAAGGATACCCAGAAACCACAAAAATATAATTTTAAAGGTTATTTTCCTATTTTATTTAAAAGCTTTCTCTTAAGGCCAAAAATGGTCTTTAATAGGGAAAAATTATTTTATTGCTTTAAAAATATTTGACAAAAATCAGGGAAATTCGGTGGATATATATTGTCCATATATAAGAGTTTGAAGACATGGTCATGTTCAAAATATTGGTCAAATCCCTCAAAAACCCTTTCTAGATATTTCAAGCTTTTGAAATATTTACAAAGGAAATATTCCCCAAAAATTCCAAGAAAATTCTATCATGTCACATATGACATATTTGGTGATCTTGCCAAGTACCATGTCTTGGAGAACAAGATAACATCATCAAATCCTCTCAAAACCATTTCTGTCCATTTTGAAGTTTGAGCAACTTTACATTGCCAAACATGTCCAAATATTCTCAAACCTGGTGAATGTTCTCCAATGGTCTAATTATTCATCTAGACCAAGTGGCACAAGTTGGAGAACAAGTTATATTGATCAAAGTGCCCCAAAACCCTCTCTGACCAGAATCAAATTTGAACTACTTTGTACTACCAACTTTCTCTCCATGACCCCAACTTTTGTGAGCATGATCACATGACTAAATGAGGCAACCACACCAAGTGGTGCATCAAGGAGAAGTGATCTGCTCAACTGGATCTACACAAGTCCATTCACGCCAATTTTTAGGGTTTGCAAAAGTTGCATTGGCAACTTTGTTCAAATAAGCTCAAAATGGGTGGAAGGCCCTAATTATGTGTGACATCTCACCCAGTGGAGTCTCATGGCAAGTGGAAATTATTTTCTTGCCCAAACCTACATCAAACACCTTCTGGCAGAAACTAAAAATGTATGTTTTGTCCACTTCCACTAATCTCCATGAGCTGATCTTTTTCCCACAGCCCCATCTGGTCCTCCTCTAACCCCGCATCTTTCCCTGCGAGAAGCCATGATTAAGGGGTGAAAAGCCCATTTTCTCCTCTGGACAGCCACTTTTCCCTCCCTTTCTCATCTCTCTCTCTCTCTGGCATGTTCAGGCATCCAATGCCACTTTCCCATTGTTTACTCCCCCCTGTAGCCTCCAGACACAAGTGGCCGCGCCCATTCCGCAAAAAGGCATGTCATGCCGGCCAAAGACGCGCGCTGGAGCATGTCAGCGTGCTCCCGACCGTTGTCACGGCGCTCCCGTCCACCTCGAGCCTCCCCCTCGCGCCAGTCGAGGTGCCTCGGCGTCTGCAACACGCTACGCGGTCGGCCCCATCCTCTCTCCTCCTCCCCGCGCCTCCGCGCTAGCAAACAGAGACCGCCCGAGCGCGCCAATGGTGCGGCTCACACGCGCGATGCTCTGGCCCTCCCCAACTCTCTCTCTTTTCTTCCCTAGCTCTGGACCGAATCCAGGAACACCCCAGACACACCGCGACGGGCTCCCGTGGCCCGTAGCGACGAGCACGAGCTCGCCGGCGCACGAACCCGCGGTTCACCATCGCCTCGCCATATAAGGCCGCCCGAGGCCTCTCTCTGGAGTCCTTTGGCTCTCTCTCTCCCGTACGCTCCCCAGGCCCATCCATTCCTCCCCTAGTGCCCCCATCCACCTCCATGGCTGGAAATCTTGCCACTGGCCACCGCTCAAATTTGAGCTCTCCGGTGCTCCTCTCACCCTCCTACGCACAGAGCATCACCCACTCCCCACGGCCCTCTCCGGACTCCATTTTTCTTCTCCATCTCATGGCAGCACTGCGTGCCCCCAACCTCACCGTCAGCCTCGTCCGCGCTGCCGGTGCCTGCTCAGCCCGGTGCCTCGGGAGACCATGCCACCCAGGTGGGTGCGGCATGGCCTCTGGCCCAGTATGCCGGGCGTCGCGGAGGTGGCCGTGCCGCCCGGGAGAGCGCCCGCACCGTCCGCCTCGCCTCCTCTGTCGCCCTGCAGCAGCGCCCTGCTGGAGGTTGGGATGAACCCGACAGGCGGGCCACGCGCGTCAGCGACCCAGTGGGCGGGCCCACCCGTTTAAGTGGAGACGGCTTCCGCCATTACCGCCTCCCCGCGGCGAAGGCGCCCTCGAGCTAGTACGCCTTCGACGTGGCCTCTTCTCCTGCGCGGCTACGCAGCTGGGCCGGCCCGTCAGCTATCCCTCGCCCAGAGCGCGCCGCCGCCGCCCAGATCTAGCCCGTTTCGGTAAAACCTTGGTCTTTTCTTTTTCCAGTCAACTTCAAAAATCCACAAACAAATCAACAGAGCTCCAAATTTGATGATTCTAACTTCTAATGACTCCATAAATCATGAACTTTCACATGGTGCTATTTGCACATTTTTCCAGAAACTTTCTCTTCATAAACATTTATCAAATCCCATTTTTCCTATTTCTGTGATGAACTTTAGAAAATCACAGAGAGCTCAATATTGATCCAAATGCCATGATTCAAATTCCTAGATGCATCTAAGTTCAAAACTTAGTTTTTGAACATTTTTACTAATACTTTCTGTATCACCTCAAATAATGGTCTATTTCTTCATGTATAGCCAACTTTGCAAATTCATAGGAAAATCATCTCAACTCCAAATCCAGTGAAACCAATTCCTAGATGCTTCTAAAATCATCCTTTGTTAAATGGGTGCCTTTGCTCATTTTTCAAAAATATATTTCTATACACTTCTTGCAAACCCATTAATCCCTTGATTCCATCATATTGAAATGTTCAGAGATGTCCATTAATCAAAACCTAATGAAACCACTTTGGTCATCCCTCATATGACCAGAGGTATCCCGGAAAATTCCAACTCATATTTTTAGAGCACTTTTATTTCCTGCCTTGTTGTGTTGCTTATTATGGTTGCTTTCGACGATAGTGGATGAAGTAGACGAAATGCTCGGAGTTGGACCAGAGATATTTGAAGACCTCGAAGACTTTGTTGAAACAGGCAAGCAGCCCTTTGACCATGTCTATGAAACCCTTTTTATGCATGTCATATAGCTCTTTATTATTGTTGCATCGGAATCATGATGAGGTGGTAACCACCTGATGGTTTGCCACCGTACTTTCTCGTTGATACTTGCATTGTGCATGACCCTACCTTCTTATGAGGGTTATGCCAGTGGGAGTAGATAGGATGCTAAGCTAGTGCTACGCAAAAAGGGACGGGTATATGCATGGTGAAGGAGGCAAAGTATTTTCAAAAGACTTTTTCGAAAACCCCGTCGGGTGCCACTTATGCCCGAGGGAGATGATGAAATGGGTAACCACTTGATGACGAGGTGGTGTACCGAGGCAAGTGTGTGTGTTGTTTTTGAAAACGGATTAGATTTAAGATTTGTCAACTGACCCAACCTTACATGCGCAACCACTCTACCCTTATATGGGAAAGGGCATTATTGATTACCTAGGCCGATACTAGCTTGGAGCCCGCATTACTAGTGACGGGGGAGAGTTGGTGCTCTCTCTCGGGACGGGGTCATGCCAGGTAAGGCGGCCATGACTGTTTTCACAGGGCACCGAACACACCGTTCTTACCCCGTGCTTGTGTTATATGATGAATATGGGAGCGAGGCTCCACAACTTTATGTTGTGAAATGTTGGGCACGGGGGTTACTACCAATCGAGTGGACTCCATGTTAGTGTCGTCTAGGGAAAGGTAGTGATCGGGTGCTTACCCCGGGTACTTGAGGTATCGCGGGTCGTGGATGACACGGAAGTTCCCCGGATCTAGTGGGTACAGTGTGCAACCTCTGCAGAGTGTAAAACTATTCGAATAGTCGTGTCCACGGTCAAGGACAGTTGGGCGGTGCTGCTTAAACTATGTCCAGAGTTTTCAACCGTGTGTGTGTGTGTTGATAAAACTACTTGGGTCAAGTCAAAGGACTTGACATGTTTGAGATGGGTTGGTGCCCACTCTATTTATGTTGGGTTGGTGCCCACTCTATTTATGTTGGGTTGGTGCCCACTCTATTTATGTTCATATCAGTAACCTGTCCTCATGGTTACTTGAATTCTCTTGATGCATGTCTTACAAGTTGTTGAACATGTCATTGCACTCAAAACTAGCTTTCTGCAAAAATCTACCAATATCATGCATTGTTACATCTTGATCCAAAACATGGGTTGCTTGCGAGTACATTCAAAGTACTCATTGGCTTGCCACTGGTTATTTTATTGGCCAGGCTTGAAAGAACAGGATATGATGAAGAATACTTCGATGACGAACATGCGAGCTAGGACGCTTCCCAGTCAGAATGCCTGTAGGGTTAAGGCAGATGGCATGGGTCCAAGTTATCGACGAACATTTCCGCTGCGATGTTATACTCAAGACTCGATCATAATGGTCCTACTTGTGTAATACGGTATGTATGGATGTAAGACTCTTGTTATTCAGCTTCTGTGTGTTCAGTGAGCATTGATCTCTGGGATCACTGTACACGTGCATTCGGTGATCACGACTTATGAGTCGGGGTCCCCACACCCACCCTGGGTACAACCTCATGAAGATGACCGGCAGCAACGGTGTCCTCACGGTGGCGGGGGACACCAAAGGCGCGCTGTAGGCCCTCAAGCTCGCCTTGAGGTCAGCCACGTCCGCGCTGCCCGATGAGGAAGGGCGTCAGGAGGCCCCAGAAGCAGCGCCGGCCAAGAAGAAGTTGTTGTTCTCCCAAGACCAAGCCGAGATGAAGCAAGTGCTGGTCAGTGAGGATGGAGCGACCAGCGCCACCTTCACCATTGGGGCTGGCCTCCCTCAGGACCAAGAGGAGGCATTGGTCAACTTTCTGCGAGCCAACAAGGATGTGTTCGCTTGGGAACCCAATCACCAGGCTGGGGCCCCAAGGGGAATAATCGAGCACCACCCGAGGGTATGCCCAAATGTGCGACCAGTGAAGCAGAAGGCACGTCACCAGTCCACCAAGAAGCAGGCCTTCATCGTCCAGGAAACCCACAAGCTACAAGGCGCAAGGGTTATCAGAGAGGTGCAATACCCGGCGTGGCTGGCGAACCCATCGTCCCCAAGAAAGGAGGGAAGGAGCGCATGTGTGTCGACTTCACCAACCTCAAGAAGGCATGCCCGCAAGATCCCTTCCCGCTCCCTCGCATTGACCAGATCATGGACTCCGTCGCCGAATGCGACCTATTGTGCTTCTTTGATGCCTTCTCAGGCTACCACTAGATCAAGATGGCCGTGCAAGATGTGGAGAAAATGGCATTCCTGACCCCCTGCGGGGTGTACTGCTACACCTGCATGCCCTTCGGGCTATGTAATGCCGGGGCAACTTTCCAGCGACTGATGCATATCGCCCTGGGCTCACAGTTCGGGAGGAACACAGAGGCCTATGTTGATGATATAGTGGTGAAGTCTCAGGAGGCCGGGACCCTTATAGAGGATCTAGAGGAGACGTTTGGCAGCCTGCGCAAGGTGGATCTTCGGCTTAATACCGAGAAGTGTGTGTTTGGGGTTCCCTCTGGCAAGCTGCTAGGCTTCTTACTGTCACACAAAGGGATTGAGTCCAACCCAGAAAAGGTCAAGGCAATAGAGGACATGAGCCCCCCATAGACCCTGAAGGAGATGCAGAAGCCGACGGGCTGCTGGTAAGTCTATTTTACATCATGCTTTTATATCGATATTTATTGCATTATGTGTTGTTATTACACGTTATGTCACAATACTTATGGATATTCTCTCTTATTCTACAAGGTTTACATGAAGAGGGAGAATGCCGGCTCCAAAAGGAGCAAATATTGAAGATCTATTCTGCACAGCTCCAAAAGTCCTGAAACTCCATGATAGTCATTTTGGGAATTAAAAAAATATCCAGCGAAAGAAATACCTTAGGGGGCCACCCACCACCCACGAGGGTGGGGGCGTGCCCTACCCCCCTGGGCGCGCCCCCTGCCTCGTGGGCCACCTGGCAACCCTCCGATGCCCATCTTCTGCTATATGAAGTCTTTTACCCTGGAAAAAATAATAAGCAAGCTTACAGGACGAAACTCTGCCGCCACTAGGAGGAACCTTGGCGGAACCAATCTAGGGCTCCAGCGGAGCTGTTCTGACGGGGAAACTTCCCTCCGGGAGGGGGAAATCATCACCATCACCATCACCATCGATCCTCTCATCGGGAGGGGGTTAATCTCCATCAACATCTTCACCAGCACCATCTCCTCTCAAACCCTAGTTCATCTCTTGTATCCAATCTTTGTAACAAAACCTCGGATTGGTACCTGTGGGTTGCTAGTAGTGTTGATTACTCCTTGTAGTTGATGCTAGTTGGTTTATACGGTGGAAGATTATTTGTTCAGATCCTTAATGCATATTAATACCCCTCTGATCATGAACATGAATATGCTTTGTGAGTAGTTACGTTTGTTCCTGAGGACATGGGTGAAGTCTTGCTATTAGTAGTCATGTGAATTTGGTATTCGTTCGATATTTTGATGAGATGTATGTTGTCTCTCCTCTACTGGTGTTATGTGAACGTCGACTACATGACACTTCACCATTATTTGGGCCTAGAGGAATGCATTGGGAAGTAATAAGTAGATGATGGGTTACTAGAGTGACAGAAGCTTAAACCCTAGTTTATGCGTTGCTTTGTAAGGGGCTGATTTGGATCCATATGTTTCATGCTATGGTTAGGTTTACCTTAATACTTCTTTTATAGTTGTGGATGTTTGCAATAGGGGTTAAGCATAAGTGGGATGCTTGTCCAAGAAAGGGCAGTACCCAAGCACCGGTCCACCGGCATATCAAATTATCAAATTAACGAACGCAAATCATATGAGCGTGATGAAAAGTAGCTTGACGATAATTCCCATGTGTCCTCGGGAGCGCTTTTCTCGTTATAAGAACTTGTCCAGGCTTGTCCTTTGCTACAAAAAGGATTGGGCCACCTTGCTGCACCTTATTTACTTTCATTGCTTGTTACCCATTACAAATTATCTTATCACAAAACTATCTGTTACCTACAATTTCAGTGCTTGCAGAGAATACCTTACTGAAAACCGCTTGTCATTTCCTTCTGCTCCTCGTTGGGTTAGACACTCTTACTTATCGAAAGGACTACGATAGATTCTCTACACTTGTGGGTCATCAAGACTCTTTTCTGGCACCGTTGCCGGGGAGTGAAGCGCCTTTGGTAAGTGGAACTTGGTAAGGAAACATTTATATAGTGTGCTGAAATTTACTGTCACTTGTTACTATGGAAACTAATCCTTTGAGGGGCTTGTTCGGGTATCTTCACCCGACCAGAGACAAAGAGTTGCTCCTCAACCCTCTGAACCTCTGAAAATGTTTACTTTGAAATTCCTTCGGTATGGTAGAGAAACTGCTAGCTAATCCCTTTGCAGGAGATGGAACATTGCATCCCGATTTACACCTAATCTATGTGGATGAAGTTTGTGGATTATTCAAGCTTGCAGGTATGCCCGATAATGTTATTAAGAAAAAGTTCTTCCCTTTATCTTTGAAGGGAGACGCATTGACATGTTATAGGCTATGTGTTGATATGGGATCCTTTGACTATAAACAATTGAAATTGTAATTTCACCAAAAGTTTTATCCTATGCATCTTGTTCAGCGTGATCGCAAATATATATATAATTTTTGGCCTTGCGAAGGAGAAAATATCACTCAAGCTTGGGGGAGGCTTAAGTTAATGTTATATTCATGCCCCAATCATGAGCTCTCGAGAGAAATGATTGTTCAAAACTTTATGCTCGGCTTTCTCTCAACAATCGCACCATGCTTGATACTTCATGTGTTGGGTCTTTTATGATGAAGACTATTGAATTCAAATGGGATTTATTGGAAAGATTAAACGCAACTCTGAATATTGGGATTCCGATGATGGTAAGGAGTCAGGTATGACACCTAAGTTTGATTGTGTTAAATCTTTTATGGATACCAATGCTTTTCGTGGATTTAGCACTAAATATGAACTTGACTCTGAGATAGTAGCTTCTTTCTGTGATTCATTTGCTCTTCACATTGATCTCGCTAAGGAGAAGTGGTTTAAATATAATCCTCCCACTAAAGTAAAAGTAGTTGCACCTATTACAGTTGAAGAAAAGTGTCACACCCTGATTTTCAGGGCACAGCACTTCAGCTCTTAATCATGCTAAAATGTGGTTTGACAAAAACTTTTGAGTGTTTTGTCTGTGCTTTGATTGAATGTTTGTCTGTTGTTTGCTAGTGCTCTAAAAATCAAATAAATCCTCCAACTTCTATACTTCATCTCCTTGCTCCAAAAACCTTTCCCAATGATCATGCCATGTGTATAGGACACAAAAATATTTTCTTACAAAAATAATTTGGCCAAAAAGTATTTTCAAAAATTAGTTTTTTTTTTCAAAAACCCCTGAATTGAGGTTTGCACTGCAAGTACTTAATTTAGGGCATTAAAAATCTTTATAAAAATATATTTGACTCCTATTAGAAATAGGATACCCAGAAACCACAAAAATATAATTTTAAAAGTTGTTTTCCTATTTTATTTAAAAGCTTTTTATCAAGGCCAGAAATGGTCTTTAATAGGGAAAAATTATTTTTTTTGCTTCAAAAATATTTGGCAAAATTTAGGGAAACTCATAGGACATATATTGTCTATAAATAAGAGTTTTAACACTTGGTCATGTTCAAAATATTGGTCAAATCCCTCAAAAACCCTTTCTGGATATTTCAAGATTTTGAAATATTTACAAAGGAAATATTTCCCAAAAATTCCAAGGAAATTCTATCATGTCACATATGACATATTTGGTGATCTTGCCAAGTCTCATGTCTTGGAGAACAAGAAAACATCATCAAATCCCCTCAAAACCTTTTCTGGCCATTTTGAAGTTTGAGCAACTTTACATTGCCAAACATGTCCAAATGCTCTCAAGTCTTGTGAACATGCTCAAATGGTCTAATAATTAATCTAGACCAAATGGAACAAGTTGGAGAACAAGTTATATTGATCAAAGTGCCCCAAAACCCTTCCTGTCCATAACCAAATTTGAACAACTCTACATTGCCAAGTGTGTCCTTTTGATCTGAATTTTTGTGGACATGTTCAAATCCTCAAATGATGACACTACACCAAGTGGTGCATCATGGAGAATTTATTTGCATGACTAAATATTGGCAAATCCATTTCTGCTGATTTTTAGGGTTGACCAAAGTTACATTGGCTACTTTGTCCAAATGAGCTCAAATTTGGTGGCACACCCTATTTCTAAGTGTCATTCCATCCTGTTAATTCTCATGGCAAGTGGAATTAATTTGCTTGCCCAAACTTGCATCAAACACCTTCTTCCATTTTTCCAAAACCACTATTTTGACCCCTTTCGCTATTCTTGGTGAGCTCTAATTTTACCACAGCTCCTCCTAGCCCCTTTCACCTCTACTAGCAATGGCAAGACCACAGCTCACTTATTGGAGGGAAAAATCTCTCTCTCTCTCTGGACAGCTCCTTTTCTCTCTTTCTCACCTCCTCCTCACTCCATTGGTTCCACAAGGCATCCAAGGCTTCCCCTGCTATCCTAATGCCTCCCGGCACTCTCGACACAAGTGGCGCGCCCTCCCTTTCTTAATGCCATGGCATGCCAGGCGCGCTGAGGCCTTCTGATGCACCAGGCACCTTTGTAGCTGCCCTCGCCCGATGCTCCCGTCGGCCTTGGGCGCCGGGAACGTGTCCCCCGAGGCCGCCTCGGCGTGCGTGACACGCTACGAGGCTGGGCCCCTCCTCCTTCTCTCTCCTTTGAGCCCGTCGTTGCATGCCCGAGCACCGCCCGACTCGGCCACTTCATGGCCACGCGGCTGGGCCGCCTCTGGCATCGCCCCGCTCCCCCTCTCACCTCCCTCGCTCCTGGACGAACTCCACGAGCGCCACTGACCATCCAGGAGCCCTCCCTCGACCACCATCGCGACTCCCGCGGGCACCCGTGAGCTTGGCTCACGGTGCACCATGGCCTCGCCTTATAGGGCCTCCCCTGGTCTCTCCCTCATCTCCATTCACTCTCTCCCCCTCCCCTAGTCCTTCTGGATCATCCCTCTCTCTCTCCCGCGTCCCCTATCCCCCTCCACAGCCCAAGGATCGCCGCCGGCCGCCGCCAAGATTCGTGACATCCCGAGCTCCTCCGCAAGAGCGAAGCACCTGGACCGGATCGGCATGCTGCGCTGAGTCGTCCGGTGTGCTGGGCACCATCGCAGGTGACCGGAGCCGCCGGGACGGGCGCCGGTGCCCTCGGCCGTGCCTCCCCTGTCGCTCCTCTCCCTCAGGCGCGAGGTAGCGGACGACCACCCGCCAGCTGGCAAGGGGGCCCGCCCGTCAGCGGCTGAGGTGACCGAGCCGGCCCCACCTGTCGGGTTAAGTGGAGACGGCTCCTAGCCGATCCGCTTGCCCCGCTGGTTGGCGCCCTCCTGTGGTGCGCCTTCGGCGTCACCCCTTCCCTCGCGCAGCTGAGCCACTGGGCCGAGCCCAGTAGGCGCTGTTTAGCTGGGCTTCGCCCAGTGCGCGTTATAAGGTTGATTCTTTCCTCTTCTTATTTTTTTTCCAGAAATATTGTAAGGTCCATAAAATATTCATATTATCTCCAAATCCAATGATTCAAATTCCTAGTGGTTCCAAAAATCATTCCCTATCAAATGGTGCTATTTGCACATTTTTCCAGAATCATTTCTTTCACAAATATTTATTTAATCCTGTTTTTCCATTTCTGTGATGAACTTCAGAAAATCACAGAGGGCTCATATTTGATCCAAATGCCATGATTCAAATTCCTAAATGCATCTAAGTTCAAAACTTAGTTTTTGAACATTTTTACTAATATTTTATGTATCACCTCAGCTAATGGTGTATTTCTTTGTACATAGCCAACTTTGCAAAATCATAGGATATTCATTTGAACTCCAAATCCAGTGAAACCAATTCCTAGATGCTTCTAAAATCATCCTTTGTTAAATGGGTGCCTTTGCTCATTTTTCAAAAATATATTTCTGTACACTTCTTGCTAATCCATAAACCCCTTGATTCCACCATATCAAAATGTTCAGTGATATCCATTCATCAAATTCCAATGAAACCACCTTGGTCATCCCTCATATGACCAGAGGTATCCCAGAAAAGTCCAACTCATATTTTTAGAGCACTTTTATTTCCTGCCTTATTGTGTTGCTTATTATGGTTGCTTTCGACGATAGTTGACGAAGTAGACGGAATGCTCGGAGTTGGACCAGAGATATGTGAAGACCTCGAAGACTTTGTTAAACAGGCAAGCAGCCCTTTGACCATGTCTATGAAACCCTTTTTATGCATGCCATTTAGCACTTATTATTGTCGCATCGGAATCATGAAGGAAGGGTAACCACTTTGATGGATTGCCTCCGTTACTTTCCTCGTTGATACTTGCATTGTGCATGGCCCTACCTTCTTATGAGGGTTATGCCGGTGGGAGTAGATAGGATGCTAAGTAGTGCTACGCAAAAGGGACGGGGATATGCATGGTGATGGAGACAGAATATTTTCAAAGTCTTTTCGAAAACCCCGTCGGGTGCCACTTATGCCCGAGGGAGATGATAAGATGGGTGACCACTTGGTGACGAAGTGGTGTGCCAAGGAAAGTGTGTGTTGTTTTCAAAACGGATTGGTCGGAGTTGCGACCGTTATTCCAACCTTACATGCGCGACCACTCTACCCTTATATGGGAAAGGGCATTATTGAGTACCTAGTCCGATACTAGCTTGGAGCCTGCATTACTAGTGACGGGGGAGAGTTGGTGCTCTCTCTTGGGACGGGGTCGTGCCAGGTAGGGCGGCCATGACCATCTTTATGGGGCACCGGACACACCGTTGGTACCCCGTGCCAGTGGTATGTGATGAATATGGGAGCAAGGCTCCACGAAAATATTATGTGAAATGTTGGGCACGGGGGTTACTGCCAATCGAGTGGACTCCATGTTAGTGTCGACTAGGGAAAGGTAGTGATCGGGTGCTTACCCCGGTACTTGAGGTACCATGAATGGTCGTGGATGACACGGAAGTTCCCCGGATCTAGTGGGTAAAGTGTGCAACCTCTGCAGAGTGTAAAACTATTCGAATAGCCGTGTCCACGGTCATGGACAGTTGGGTAACCGCTCTTGGGCTACGTCCACTTGTTTACAAACCAGGTGTGTGTGTGTGATGATGGAAATGACTTGGGTCAAGTCAACGGACTTGACACGACTGAGATGGGTTGGTGCCCACTCTGTTTATGATAATGGGTTGGTGCCCATTCTGTTTATGATAATGGGTTGGTGCCCACTCTATTTATGTTGATATCTGTGACCAGATCTCATGGTTACTTGAACTCTCTTGATGCATGCTTTATAGGATGTTGAACATGTCATTGCACTCAAAACTAGCTTTCTGCAAAAATTTACCTATATCATGCATTGTTGTATCTTGAACCAAAACATGGGTTGCTTGCGAGTACATTCAAAGTACTCAATTTCTTGCCACTGGTTATTTCATTGACCAGGCATGAAAGAACCGGATATGATGAAGAACACTTCGGTGACGAGCATGCGAGCTAGGACGTTTCCCAGTCAGAATGCCTGTAGGGTTAAGGCAGATGGCATGGGTCCAAGTTATCGATGAAGATTTCCGCTGCGATGTTACACTCAAGACTTGACCATAATGGTCCTACTTGTGTAATACGGTATGTATGGATGTAAGCCTCTTGTTATTCAGCTTCTGTGTGTTCAGTGAGCATTGATCTCTGGGATCACTGTACACGTGCATTCGGTGATCACGACTTATGAGTCGGGGTCCCCACAGAGCTGGTACCAGAGCCATCTGTTGTAGGAAGCCTTAGTTAGCATGGTCGTTAGTTAGGGTAAAAATATTTCCAAAACTACTACTAGTTTTCAAAACAATCTATACTTCTCTTCTCTTCTCAGTTTTTCAAAAACTAAGATATACTTTCCTCTTCCCCTTCAAAATTTAATGGTCGCTAGAACCCTTATGTCCCTAGCCGCTGGATTCCTTGTAATCTTCGTGGATAATCAAGAAGGAAGATGCCTTGCCAGACATTCACCCACGTCTCCTGAACACAAGATTGGCGACATCACAACAAGAAGATACCAACACAAGATGCATCCTCGAGGAATGAGGACCTGAAGACCCAGGAGATGGTGACACTCTTGACACTGCCCCAAGATGATGCAACCTTAGCCTACGATGATCAGGGCATAGGATATGCAAGATCATGATATACATCGCTAATAGAGTAACCCTGTCACTACTGTTGTTATAACGGCAACCACCGATGGATGAGAACCTAGCCATTTGGTCCGCCTCACCATAGTGAGCAGGAAAACGGTTCTCCTCATCCCCCGCTCTTGGTGTCGATGTTATCATCAACGTAACCGACATGATGGACCTCTATTATGCCTTGATAATGTCAATGCATAAAGGATTACCTACCTGGTACCATCAACGGCTTAGAAGACAAAAAGGGACCTTCATGATTAAGAAGACGATGGAAGACTCTTCAAGCTCAGCCGGGATCGTTTCATCAAACAACTACAAGAGACGTAGCAGCACCTGAGGAAACCCGGGAGACTGCACGAGGCACAAGGCACGACTATGGAGTCCGAGAACCCCTAGGGTAGGATGAGTCATGTACCCCTATGCGCAGTTGAGTCCGTATGATGGTTCGAGTAGGACCATGATTGTGTGTTGCTTGTTTTATTTGTTGTGTTTTTGATATCAGTCGCCCTTTTGCCCTAGGCAACAAGTACGCGACTATATCACCTGCCTTATTTTGTTGTTTGTGCCTTGCCTTTTTGGCACTTGCTTGTTTTCACCTGCCTTTGTAGAACCCCTTTAGACATTTCCTTCTCTATGCTACCTTTCCTTTCATCTCTCTTCTCAAGCGAAGACAAGCAAGACAATATGCACCAAGGATTCGCCTCGACAACCAACAAGAGCTGAAGACTTTTGCTACAGCCTCCTCGACCAAGTGCAGCCCCTTAGAGTTATGGTTGCCCTCAAGATTAGAAACCCATTCCTGGATCTTTCGAGACTTCACGAGATACCCCAGCTCGAAACCTTAACCACGAGCTTAACCTACGGAATTGCAAGAGAATCTGTTAAGCCTCAGTAAACCTTGCACAACACTGGGTTCATTATGGAACTAGTGGACGTAGTGAACGAGCACATTATCATCCTAATATAGCACCAGAACTGACGATGCCATAGGAAGACCAGTTTGAGGATATAGGATTTGAGGACAGATGACTTGGTGAGTTTATGTCAATAACTTTGAAGGATCGTCAAGAGACTATTTGGTGGATTATGAGGCTACCATGTTGGTGATGAACTTGGTGGGATCATGATTATAGAGTAGCGTAGCTTTCACTACCCATGAGTGAATTGGATTTATAGGACGAATTATGATCACAAGCTAAATTCTTGGAAGTATTTGGATTTAACTTAGCCATGGGATATTGATAGGAGACAGTTGATATTACATAAATGACTTGGGGGAAACATGTAGGAATTCTCGTTGGACAAAAGATTTGGATTTAAGTAAGTAATTCTAGTTGAATATAGATGTTGAGTATGTCTACATGGTTCGGAGTAATTGGATTTAGACTGATGATCTTGATTGTGATACCATGTTTCTCGATGGACAATAAACTAGGAGATTGGGCGTATTGTCAGAGTTTAATTAGGTATCTATATAAACTTGACCTTGGAGGTTACTTGACCATGATAATGGAAATTGGTGGGTGACTATAGTAGAGATAGCCTTTTCAAGTATCGGGGTTACAAGGACTTTAGAAGATCATGTGGAACACCGGGATAGGCGTTGGATTAAGTAGAATTATTGGATCGTGTAGTGATTGATGGAAGTTAACAGGTTGTTGGAGTTGATTCATAGGAAGGAAACAAGATCTTGGAGTGGCATATGACGTGTTTCCTTAGGACAGAGATGCACTAGCATGGACCTTGGAAAAATAGGCTGAGCACTTGGATTGTCACGTTCAAGCTTAGCAGCTTATATGTTCTACCCATGGATTTTTAGGGGTAGACATACATATGAGCTTGGGGATCGTAGACATATATGATGTTGTTAGACCTCCTCTTGGGAGTCATGAGGATATGAATAGCATGGGTGATGATTGGAGTTGACCTCGCAAATGATCTTTGTCGGTGATATGATGTGATTGTTTAAAGGACTAGATAGACTATTGGCATCTCAGAAACCGTGCTTAAAGGTAGGATGATAAATGTTCATTCGCACACTAGAATCCTTGAAACCCTTAAGCCCTACCAAGTCACAACATGGTGGGATCGACCTTGGGCTTTGGCTCTAGGGCGATAAGACCTTGGCCAATGCTCAACCGTGATCATCACCAATGCCTCAGCCCACTTTGCGTACCCCATAGACTTCATGGAGTGCTTGGACAAGTTAGTTGTCATCATCATTTGGTGACCTACCCGTCCACCCGAAGACGGAAGAAGAGTTGATCGGCTGGTTAGGGGACATCCGAAGACCGCCATGTCTAGGAGGAAGAACTATACCAACCACCGTCGTCAAGGAGTGAGCTTCCGCGTTGAAGAACGTGCATAATTGCAAGCCACTCCTCTCAAAGGCAATTACGGCCTCATGAAGAAAACTATGCTACTCATGACCTTGAGCTAGCAGCAGTGGTTCATGCCCTGAAGACATGGCGACATTACCTCTTACGGAAGGGATGTGAGATATACACGGATCACAAAGGTCTGAAGTATATTTTCACTCAAAAGGAATTGAACACGAGGCAAAGAAGATGGCTAGACTTGATCAAAGATTATGACCTCTGTGTTCAATACCACCCTAGGTAGGCTAATGTGGTAGCAGATGCATTAAGCAGAAAGGCTTGTTCCTTGAATGCTATGCTCAAGGACAGGCTGCCCGCCTTGTATGAAGAACTTGAAAGCTTCGGGTTGGAACTGGTTGCACCAGGATTCTTAACTAACCTTGAAGTCAAGCCTTCAGGTGGCACCATTTGAAGTGTTATACGGACGGAAGTGCCGCACACCCCTCAATTGGACAGAGACCGGAGAAGGATTGTCTTTGGGCCCGACATCCCCCGTGAAGCCGAAGAGCAAGTCCAGCGTGTCAGAGAGCGTTTGAAGACTGCCAAGCCAAGACCAAAGAGCTACGCTGACCCACATCGTCAAGACATGACCTTCCGGGTTGGAAACCATGTTTATCTCCGGGTCACCCCTCTCAAAGGAACCCAGCACTTCCATGTCAAAGGAAAGCTCGCCCCAAGATTCATCGGCCTTCTTCGAGATCACTCCAAGATTTAACAACCCCCTCCGAGATCGCCACGAGATGAAGAGAAGCGATTACCGGTGGAGTCGCCACCGACTCGCCATTGTGCACAATGTTTTTCCACACGACACAACCACGAAGTGTTTCCAACTTCCTAACTTGCCCGATCTCTACGAGGGCATTGACCACCGAGCCATCGACCCTAGCCCAATCCAACCTACATGAGCTACACATTAGCAACTGGATCAAGAAGAGCGTCATACACGGCCACACCGTCAAGTACTTCAAGTTCAATGGAGCACTACACGGAAGCAGAAGCAACATGAAGACTAGAAGACTACCCCGGATACAAGTTTCTGTATCCCTTTCCGCGCCTAGCCTAGGAATCTCGGGGACGAGATTCTTGTAAGGGGGGTAGGTCTGTCACACCCTGATTTTCATGGCACAGCACTTAAGCTCTTAATCATGCTAAAATGTGGTTTGACAAAAACTTTTGAGTGTTTTGTCTTTGCTTTGATTGAATGTTTGTCATTGTTTGCTAGTGCTCTAAAAATCAAATAAATCCTCCAACTTCTATACTTCATCTCCTTGCTCCAAAAACCTTTCCCAATGATCATGCCATGTGTATAGGACATAAAAATATTTTCTTACAAAAATAATTTGGCCAAAAAGTATTTTCAAAAATTAGTTTTTTCAAAAACCCTGAATTGAGGTTTGCCTTGCAAGTACTTAATTTAGGGCATTAAAATCTTTATAAAATATATTTGACTCCTATTAGAAATAGGATACCCGAAACCACAAAAATATAATTTTAAAAGTTGTTTTCCTATTTTATTTAAAAGCTTTTTATCAAGGCCGAAATGGTCTTTAATAGGAAAAATTATTTTTTTGCTTCAAAATATTTGGCAAAATTTAGGAAACTCATAGGACATATATTGTCTATATATAAGAGTTTTAACACATGGTCATGTTCAAAATATTGGTCAAATCCTCAAAAACCTTTCTGGATATTTCAAGATTTTGAAATATTTACAAAGGAAATATTTCCCAAAAATTCAAAGGAAATTCTATCATGTCACATATGACATATTTGGTGATCTTGCCAAGTCTCATGTCTTGGAGAACAAGATAACATCATCAAATCCCCTCAAAACCTTTTCTGCCCATTTTGAAGTTTGAGCAACTTTACATTGCCAAACATGTCCAAATGCTCTCAAGTCTTGTGAACATGCTCAAATGGTCTAATAATTAATCTAGACCAAATGGAACAAGTTGGAGAACAAGTTATATTGATCAAAGTGCCCCAAAACCCTTCCTGTCCATAACCAAATTTGAACAACTCTACATTGCCAAGTGTGTCCTTTTGATCTGAATTTTTGTGGACATGTTCAAATCCTCAAATGATGACACTACACCAAGTGGTGCATCATGGAGAATTTATTTGCATGACTAAATATTGGCAAATCCATTTCTGCTGATTTTTAGGGTTGACCAAAGTTACATTGGCTACTTTGTCCAAATGAGCTCAAATTTGGTGGCACACCCTATTTCTAAGTGTCATTCCATCCTGTTAATTCTCATGGCAAGTGGAATTAATTTGCTTGCCCAAACTTGCATCAAACACCTTCTTCCATTTTTCCAAAACCACTATTTTGACCCCTTTCGCTATTCTTGGTGAGCTCTAATTTTTACCACAGCTCCTCCCAGCCCCCTTTCACCTCTACTAGCAATGGCAAGACCACAGCTCACTTATTGGAGGGGAAAAATCTCTCTCTCCCTCTCTGGACAGCTCCTTTCTCTCTCTTTCTCACCTCCCTCCTCACTCCATTGGTTCCACAAGGCATCCAAGGCTTCCCCCTGCTATCCTAATGCCTCCTGGCACTACTGGACACAAGTGGCCGCGCCCACTCCCCTTTCTTAATGCCATGGCATGCCAGGCGCGCATACAGCGCTTCTGATGCACCAGAACCTTTGTAGCCGCCCTCTGCCCGATGCTCCCGTCGGCCTTGGGCGCCGGGAACGTGTCCCCCGAGGCCGCCTCGGCGTGCGTGACACGCTACGAGGCCGGGCCCCTCCTCCTTCTCTCTCCTTTGAGCCCGTCGTTGCATGCCCGAGCACCGCCCGACTCGGCCACTTCCTGGCCACGCGGCTGGGCCGCCTCTAGCATCGCCCCGCTCCCCCTCTCACCTCCCTCGCTCCTGGACGAACTCCACGAGCGCCACTGACCATCCAGGAGCCCTCCCTCGACCACCATCGCGACTCCCGCGGGCACCCGTGAGCTTGGCTCACGGTGCACCATGGCCTCACCTTATAGGGCCTCCCCTGGTCTCTCCCTCATCTCCATTCACTCTCTCCCCCTCCCCTAGTCCTTCTGGATCATCCCTCTCTCTCTCCCGCGTCCCCTATCCCCCTCCACAGCCCAAGGATCGCCGCCGGCCGCCGCCAAGATTCGTGACATCCCGAGCTCCTCCGCATGAGTCGGCACTGGGCCGGATCGGCATCTTCTGTTGAGTCGTCCGGTGTCTTTGGGCACCATCGCAGTGACCGGAGCCGCCGGACGGGCGCCGGTGCCCTCGGCCGTGCCTCCTGTCGCTCCTCTCCCTCGGCGCGAGGTAGCGGACGACCACCCGCCCCGGTGGCAGGGGCCCGCCCGTCCGGTGAGGTGACCGAGCCGGCCCCACTGTCGGGTTAAGTGGAGGCGGCTCCTAGCCGATCCGCTTGCCCGCTGGTTGGCGCCCTCTGTGGTGCGCCAGGCGTCACCCCTTCCCTCATGGTGAGCCATCGGGCCGAGCCCAAGTGGCGCTGTTTAGCTGGGCTTCGCCCAGTGCGCGTTATAAGGTTGATTCTTTCCTCTTCTTATTTTTTTCCAGAAATATTGTAAGGTCCATAAAATATTCATATTATCTCCAAATCCAATGATTCAAATTCCTAGTGGTTCCAAAAATCATTCCCTATCAAATGGTGCTATTTGCACATTTTTCTAGAATCATTTCTTTCACAAATATTTATTTAATCCTGTTTTTCCATTTCTGTGATGAACTTCAGAAAATCACAGAGGGCTCATATTTGATCCAAATGCCATGATTCAAATTCCTAAATGCATCTAAGTTCAAAACTTAGTTTTTGAACATTTTTACTAATATTTTATGTATCACCTCAGCTAATGGTGTATTTCTTTGTACATAGCCAACTTTGCAAAATCATAGGATATTCATTTGAACTCGAAATCCAGTGAAACCAATTCCTAGATGCTTCTAAAATCATCCTTTGTTAAATGGGTGCCTTTGCTCATTTTTCAAAAATATATTTCTGTACACTTCTTGCTAATCCATAAACCCCTTGATTCCACCATATCAAAATGTTCAGTGATATCCATTCATCAAATTCCAATGAAACCACCTTGGTCATCCCTCATATGACCAGAGGTATCTGAAAAAGTCCAACTCATATTTTTAGAGCACTTTTATTTCCTGCCTTATTGTGTTGCTTATTATGGTTGCTTTCGACGATAGTTGACGAAGTAGACGGAATGCTCGGAGTTGGACCAGAGATATGTGAAGACCTCGAAGACTTTGTTAAACAGGCAAGCAGCCCTTTGACCATGTCTATGAAACCCTTTTTATGCATGCCATTTAGCACTTATTATTGTCGCATCGGAATCATGAAGGAAGGGTAACCACTTTGATGGATTGCCTCCGTTACTTTCCTCGTTGATACTTGCATTGTGCATGGCCCTACCTTCTTATGAGGGTTATGCCGGTGGGAGTAGATAGGATGCTAAGTAGTGCTACGCAAAAGGGACGGGGATATGCATGGTGATGGAGACAGAATATTTTCAAAGTCTTTTCGAAAACCCCGTCGGGTGCCACTTATGCCCGAGGGAGATGATAAGATGGGTGACCACTTGGTGACGAAGTGGTGTGCCAAGGAAAGTGTGTGTTGTTTTCAAAACGGATTGGTCGGAGTTGCGACCGTTATTCCAACCTTACATGCGACCACTCTACCCTTATATGGGAAAGGGCATTATTGAGTACCTAGTCCGATACTAGCTTGGAGCCCGCATTACTAGTGACGGGGGAGAGTTGGTGCTCTCTCTTGGGACGGGGTCGTGCCAGGTAGGGCGGCCATGACCATCTTTATGGGGCACCGGACACACCGTTGGTACCCGTGCGGTGGTATGTGATGAATATGGGAGCAAGGCTCCACGAAAATATTATGTGAAATGTTGGGCACGGGGGTTACTGCCAATCGAGTGGACTCCATGTTAGTGTCGACTAGGGAAAGGTAGTGATCGGGTGCTTACCCCGGGTACTTGAGGTACCGCGGGTCGTGGATGACACGGAAGTTCCCCGGATCTAGTGGGTAAAGTGTGCAACCTCTGTAGAGTGTAAAACTATTCGAATAGCCGTGTCCACGGTCATGGACAGTTGGGTAACCGCTCTTGGGCTACGTCCACTTGTTTACAAACCAGGTGTGTGTGTGTGTGATGATGGAAATGACTTGGGTCAAGTCAACGGACTTGACACGACTGAGATGGGTTGGTGCCCACTCTGTTTATGATAATGGGTTGGTGCCCATTCTGTTTATGATAATGGGTTGGTGCCCACTCTATTTATGTTGATATCTGTGACCAGATCTCATGGTTACTTGAACTCTCTTGATGCATGCTTTATAGGATGTTGAACATGTCATTGCACTCAAAACTAGCTTTCTGCAAAAAATTACCTATATCATGCATTGTTGTATCTTGAACCAAAACATGGGTTGCTTGCGAGTACATTCAAAGTACTCATTGGCTTGCCACTGGTTATTTCATTGACCAGGCATGAAAGAACCGGATATGATGAAGAACACTTCGGTGACGAGCATGCGAGCTAGGGCGTTCGGTCGGAATGCCCTGTAGGGTTAAGGCAGATGGCATGGGTCCAAGTTATCGATGAAGATTTCCGCTGCGATGTTACACTCAAGACTTGACCATAATGGTCCTACTTGTGTAATACGGTATGTATGGATGTAAGCCTCTTGTTATTCAGCTTCTGTGTGTTCAGTGAGCATTGATCTCTGGGATCACTGTACACATGCATTCGGTGATCACGACTTATGAGTCGGGGTCCCCACAAAAAGACTATCACTTATAATGATCCTATTGTTCCTTCTAATTATATTGAGAAACCACATTTCCTTGTTAGGATAAAGGATCATGCTAAAGCTTCAACTGTGGTTTGTAAGAGTAATACTAGAACATATACACCTCCTGAACAAATTAAAGTTGAACCTAGTATTGCTATGGTTAAAGATCTCTTGGCTGATAATATTGATGGGCATGTTATTTATTTTTGTGAACAAGCTGCTAGAATCGCTAGACCTGATGCTAAGACACATAAACTTGTTGTAGACATGCATGTTATTTCTGTTAAAATAGGAGATCATTGTTATCATGGCTTATGTGATATGGATGCTAGTTCTTGTGCAATACCTCATTCTTTATATGAAGAAATTATGCATGACATTGCACCTACTGAGATAGAAGATATTGATGTTACAATTAAGCTTGCCAATAGAGATACTATTTCACCAATTGGGATTGTTAGAGATGTTGAAGTCTTGTGTGGGAAAGTTAAATATCCCACTGATTTTCTTGTTCTTGGTACCCCACAAGATGACTTTTGTCCCATCATATTTGGTAGACCCTTCTTGAATACTGTTAATGCTAAGATTGATTGCGAAAAGGATGTTGTTACGATTGGCTTAGGAGACATGTCTCATGAGTTTAATTTTGCTAAATTTCGTAGACATCCCCATGATAAAGAATTGCCTAGTAAGGATGAAATTATTGGTCTTGCTTCTATTGTCGTGCCTCCTACTAATCCGTTAGAACAATATTTGCTAGACCATGAAAATGATATGTTTATGAATGAGAGAAGGGAAATAGATGAAGTCTTCTTTAAGCAGGGACCTATTCTAAAACACAACTTGCATGTTGAAATCCTAGGGGATCCTCCTCCACCCAAGGGTGATCCCGTGTTTGAGCTTAAACCATTACCTGATACTCTTAAATATGCTTATCTTGATGAAAAGAAGATATATCATGTTATTATTAGTGCTAACCTTTCAGAGCAGGAAGAGGAAAGATTATTGAAAACTCTGAAGAAGCACCGTGCTGCTATTGGATATACTCTTGATGATCTTAAGGGCATTAGTCCCACTCTATGCCAACACAAAATAAAATTGGAAGAAGGCGCCAAACCAGTTATTGATCACCAACGATGGTTAAATCCTAAGATGAAAGAAGTGGTAAGAAAGGAAATACTAAAGCTCCTTAAGGCAGGTATAATTTATCCCGTTGCTGATAGTCCGTGGGTAAGTCATGTCCATTGTGTCCCTAAGAAGGGAGGTATTATTGTTGTTCCTAATGATAAAGATGAATTGATCCCGCAAAGAATTATTATAGGTTATAGGATAGTAATTGGTTTCCGCAAATTAAATAAAGCAACTAAGAAAGATCATTACCCATTACCTTTTATTGATCAAATGCTAGAAATACTATCCAAACATACACAATTTTGCTTTCTAGATGTTTACTCTGGTTTCTCTCAAATACCTGTGTTAGCGGAGGATCAATAAAAGACCAATTTTACTTGCCCTTTCAGTACTTTTGCTTATAGACGTATGCCTTTTGGTTTATGTAATGCACCTGCTACCTTTCAAAGATGCATGATGGCTATATTCTCTGACTTTTGTGAAAAGATTTGTGAGGTATTCATGGATGATTTCTCCGTTTATGGATCCTCTTTTGATGATTGCTTGAGCAACCTTGATCGAGTTTTGTAGAGATGTGAAGACACTAGTCTCGTCTTGAATTGGGAAAAGTGCCACTTTATGGTTAATGAAGGTATTGTCTTGGGGCATAAAATTTCTGAAAGAGGTATTGAAGTTGATAAAGCTAAGGTTGATGCTATTGAAAAGATGTCGTGTCCCAAGGACATTAAAGGTATAAGAAGTTTCCTTGGTCATGTCGGTTTTTATAGGAGGTTCATTAAGGACTTTTCCAAAATTTCTAGGCCTCTGACTAATCTATTACAAAAAGATATTCCTTTTGTCTTTGATGATGATTGTGTAGAAGCATTTGAAATACTTAAGAAAGCTTTGATTTATACACCTATTGTTCAGCCACCTGATTGGAACTTACCCTTTGAAATTATGTGTGATGCTAGTGATTATGTTGTAGGTGTTGTTCTAGGGCAAAGAGTCGATAAGAAATTAAATGTTATTCAATATGCTAGTATAACTCTAGACACTGCTCAGAGAAATTATGCTACTACTGAAAAAGAATTCTTAGGAGTTGTATTTGCTTGTGATAAGTTCAGACCTTATATTGTTGGTTCTAAAGTAACTATTCGCACTGATCATGCTGCTATTAAATATCTCATGGAAAAGAAAGATGCTAAGCCTAGACTTATTAGATGGGTTCTCTTGCTCCAAGAATTTGATTTGCATATTATTGACAGAAAGGGAGCTGAGAACCCCGTTGCAGACAACTTGTCTAGGTTAGAAAATGTTCTTGATGACCCACTACCTATTGATGATAGCTTTCCTGATGAACAATTAACTGTCATAAATGCTTCTTGTACTGCTCCATGGTATGCTGATTATGCTAATTACATTGTTGTTAAATTTATACCACCTAGTTTCACATACCAGCAAAAGAAAATGTTCTTTTATGATTTAAGACATTAATTTTGGGATGACCCACACCTTTATAAAGGAGTAGATGGTGTTATTAGACATTGTGTACCTGAGCATGAACAGGAACAGATCCTACGCAAGTGTCACTGTGAGGCATATGGAGGACACCACACTAGAGATAGAACTGCACATAAGGTATTGCAATCCGGTTTTTATTAGCCTACTCTCTTCAAAGATGCCCGTAAGTTTGTCTTGTCTTGTGATCAATGTCAAAGAATTGGTAATATTAGTAGACGTCAAGAAATGCCTATGAATTATTCTCTTGTTATTGAACCATTTTATGTTTGGGGCTTTGATTATATGGGACCGTTTCCTTCCTCTAATGGGTATACACATATTTTAGTTGTTGTTGATTACGTTACTAAGTGCGTAGAAGCTATTCCAACTAGTAGTGCTGATCATAACACCTCAATTAAGATGCTTAAAGAAGTTATTTTTCCGAGGTTTGGAGTCCCTAGATACTTAATGACTGATGGTGGTTCACATTTTATTCATGGTGCTTTTCGACAAATGCTTGCTAAGTATGATGTTAATCATAGAATTGCATATCCATATCACCCACAGTCTAGTGGCCAAGTAGAACTGAGTAACAGAGAGCTTAAATAAATTTTGCAAAAGACTGTTAATAGATCTAGAAAGAATTGGTCCAAGAAACTTGATGATGCATTATGGGCTTATAGAACTGCATATCAAAATCCTATGGGTATGTCTCCATATAAAATGGTTTATGGAAAAGCATGTCACTTACCTCTCGAACTAGAACATAAGGCATATTGGGCCATTAAAGAGCTCAATTATGATTTCAAACTTGCCGATGAGAAGAGGTTATTTGACATTAGCTCACTTGATGAATGGAGAACCCAAGCCTATGAGAATGCCAAACTGTTTAAAGAAAAAGTTAAAAGATGGCATGACAAAAGGATACAAAAGCGTGAGTTTAATGTAGGTGATTATGTTTTGCTTTCAACCCTCGTTTAAGATTTTTTGCAGGAAAACTCCTCTCTAAATGGGAAGGTCCTTACGTTATCGAGGAGGTCTATCGTTCCGGTGCCATAATAATCAACAACTTCAAAGGAACAAATCCGAAGGTGGTGAACGGTCAAAGAATCAAACATTATATCTCAGGTAATCCCATAAATGTTGAAACTAATGTTATTGAAACCGTAACCCCGGAGGAATACATAAGGGACACTTTCCAGAACATTTCAGACTCCGAAAAGGAATAGGTATGTGGTACGGTAAGTATACCGACTCCAAAATAGTTCTAATGGCATTTTTTTCTCCGTTTTGGAATATTTAAGAAAATAGGAAAATAATAAGTAGTCTGGGAAGGACACGAGGCATCCACGAGGGTGGAGGGCACGCCCTACCCCCTAGGCGCGCACCCCTACCTCGAGGGCACCCCATGTGCCCCCCGGACTCCGTTTTCTTGCACGATACTTCTTTTGGTTGGTAAAAATTCATTATATAATCTCCCGAAGGTTTTGACCACCGTACCACGACGAAATCCTCTATTTTTGTCTTGAGCTGTTTCTGTCGCAGATTAGAGCAATATGTCGTCCCAGGATTCGGAGGGAGAAAGCTATGTGGCTGATTACCTTGCAGGCCCTAAGGTCTAACGGGACTTGGAGCATTATGGTTGGACCACTGAGGAAGAAGAAGACTACGAGCCTAAGGGAAAGGAGGAGACGAGATCAGATGAAGATGAAGTCCCATTACCTCAACCTGGGGACATGCATGTGGAGTTTAAAAAGTCAAGTCTCCCTGATAGAGCAAAGAAACCTAAGATTGAGTTTATCCCTTTTCGTCTCTTGCAGGAGAACAAACAGGAACTATGCAAAAAGATATTAAGCCTTGAGCAGGAGATCAATGATCTAAGGGAGCAAAATTCCATCCTCAAGCACAAATTAAGGAAGAAGCCTACATCATCAACAACTCCATCATCACCACCACCGAAGAGGGAGACATAAACACATGGGTATGGGCACTCCCCTTGGCAACTGCCAAGCTTGGGGGAGGTGCCCCGGTATCGTATCACCATCACACTCCTATCTTTACCATTTTTTCTTAGTTCGATCCTTTTGGCAATATCTTGATCTAGTAGAATAAAGTTTTGGTATGAATTAGTTTTGAGTTTTGCTTTGTGATCCCTCTATGTAATCGAGTCCGTGAGGTATATATAATAAATATTAGTGTTGAGTCAAGGGCTTTGCTATCTTGCTATGATCTTAAGTGCATAAAAGAGTAAAAAGAAATAAAGAGATCATATTGATCTTATGGAGAGTAATGACTTCACACATAGAGAGTATGATGATTAAAAGTTTTTGAGAGTTGGCAAACATAGTTTTGGTCATCGTTGCAATTAATAGGAAGTGATAAAGAAAGAGAGGTTCTCACATATAAATATACTATCTTGGACATCTTTTATGATTGTGAGCACTCGTTAAAGTATGACATGCTAAAGAGTTGATGTTGGACAAGGAAGACAACGTAATGGGTTATGTTTTCTCACATCTTAGTTAAAGTATATTGTCATGGATCATTCAAACATGTTGAGCTTGCCTTTCCCCCTCGTGCTAGCCGAATTCCTTGCACCAAGTAGATATACCACTTGTGCTTCCAAATATCCTTAAACCCAGTTTTGCCATGAGAGTCCACCATACCTACCTATGGATTGAGTAAGATCCTTCAAGTAAGTTGTCATGTTGCATGCAATAAAAATTGCTCATGTTGCAGGAATAGAAATTGCTCTCTAAATATGTATGACTTATTGTGGAGAAAATAAGCTTTATACAATCTTGTGATATGGAAGTAATAAAAGCAACAGACTGCATAATAAAGGTTCATATCACAAGTGGCAATATAAAGTGACATTCTTTTGCATTAAGATTTCGTGCATCCAACCAAAAAGCACATGACCACCTCTGCTTCCCTCTGCGAAGGGCCTATATTTTACTTTATGTCTTTTACTTTATGCAAGAGTCAAGGTGATCTTCACCTTTCCCTTTTTCATTTTATCCTTTGGCAAGCACCTTGTGTTGGAAAGATCCTGATATATATATCCAATTGGATGTAAGTTAGCATGAACTAGTATTGTTGACATTACCCTTGAGGTAAAAGGTTGGGAGTTGATACGTCCATTTTGCATCATGCTTTTATATCAATATTTATTGCATTATGGGCTGTTATTACACGCTATGTCACAATACTTATGGCTATTTTCTCTTATTCTGCAAGGTTTACATGAAGAGGGAGAATGCCGGCAGCTGGGATTCTAGGCTGGAAAAGGAGCAAATATTGAAGACCTATTCTGCACAGCTCCAAAAGTCCGGAAACTCCACGAAAGTCATTTTGGGAATTAATAAAAAATATCCAGCGGAAGAAATACCTGAGGGGGCCACCCACCACCCACAAGGGTGGGGGCGCGCCCTACCCCCCTGAGCGCGCCCCCCCTGCCTCGTGGGCCACCTGGCAGCCCTCTGGTGCCCATCTTCTGGTATATGAAGTCTTTTACCCTGGAAAAAATAATAAGCAAGCTTATGGGACGAAACTCCGCCGCCACGAGGCGAAACCTTGGCGGAACCAATCTAGGGCTCCGACGGAGCTGTTCTACTGAGGAAACTTCCCTCCGGGGGGAAATCATCACCATCGTCATCACCATCGATCTTATCATCGGGAGGGGGTCAATCTCCATCAACATCTTCACCATAACCATCTCCTCTCAAACCCTAGTTCATCTCTTGTATCCAATCTTTGTACCAAAACCTCATATTGGTACCTGTGGGTTGCTACTAGTGTTGATTACTCCTTGTAGTTGATGCTAGTTCGTTTATCCGGTGGAGAATATTTGTTCAGATCCTTAATGCAAATTAATACCCCTCTGATCATGAACATGAATATGCTTTGTGAGTAGTTACATTTGTTCCTGAGGACATGGGTGAAGTCTTGCTATTAGTAGTCATGTGAATTTGGTATTCGTTGGATATTTTGATGAGATGTATGTTGTCTCTCCTCTAGTGGTGTTATGTGAACGTCGACTACATAACACTTCACCATTATTTGGGCCTAGAGGAAGGCATTGGGAAGTAATAAGTAGATGATGGGTTGCTAGAGTGACAGAAGCTTAAACCCTAGTTTGTGCGTTGCTTCGTAAGGGGCTGATTTGGATCCATATGTTTCATGCTATGGTTAGGTTTACCTTAATACTTATTTTGTAGTTGCGGATGCTTGCAATAGGGGTTAATCATAAGTGGGATGCTTGTCCAAGAAAGGGCAGTACCCAAGCACCGGTCTACCCACATATCAAATTATCAAAGTAATGAACGTGAATCATATGAGCGTGATGAAAACTAGCTTGACGATAATTCCCATGTGTCCTCGGGCGCGCTTTCTCATTATAAGAACTTGTCCAGGCTTGTCCTTTGCTACAAAGAGGATTGGGCCACCTTGCTGCACCTTATTTACTTTCATTGCTTGTTACCCGTTACAAATTATCTTATCACAAAACTATCTGTTACCTACAATTTTAGTGCTTGCAGAGAATACCTTACTGAAAACCGCTTGTCATTTCCTTCTGCTCCTCGTTGGGTTCGACACTCTTAATTATCGAAAGGACTACGATAGAATCCCTACACTTGTGGGTCATCAGCTGCGTAACCTTGCTTGGGCATTTCGTTTCCATGCTGGGGGAGCGCGCCCTCCCGTTCTCCAAGCTAATGAAAAGGAAGGAGCCGTTCGAGTAGACCCCGAAGGCGGACGCAGCCTTGCAAGACGTCAAGAGATATTTGACCAGCCCGCCAGTTATGGTGGCACCGCGCCCTCTGGAGCCCTTGGTGCTCTATCTGGCAGCCACCCCTCACACAGCCAGGGCCGCCCTGGTGCCACTGAGGAAGGAACGCCCGTCCAAGAAACTTCAGCAGGATGCACAACCATCGAGCAAGACACAGCACCCTCAAGACGATGTGTCTGGGGCCTCGACCGAACCAGTGGTCAACATTCCTCCCGAAGCCACAATCGACCCCACGGACACCGAGGCTCCCGAGGGCGGACCTTGCGAAGCCATGGAAGACCCGCGCGCCCTCACGAAGAACAAGACTCCGTTGATGCCTCCCCCCTCGTCGATCACCTTGTCTACTTCGTCGGCACGGTACTGAGGGAGGCCCGGGCGTGCTACCCCATGCCTCAACAACTCCTGCTCGTGCTCTTTGTCGCCTCCTGAAAACTGCGCCACTACTTTCAAGGCCACCCCATCAAGGTTGTTTCAGCGTACCCGCTGGAGAGGGTGCTCCGGAGCCCGAATGCCGCCGGGCGAGTTGCTGAATGGAACATCGACCTTCAGGCGTTCAATCTCGAGTTCAGCACCACCAGGGTCATCAAGGGTGCGGCCCTCGCAGACTTCATGGCCGAGTGGACTGACACTCCCAACCATAGAGTAAGCGCAGACCGCTCCCTCCTGCCAAGGGATGAGGAACCGGACGGATGGATCATGTACTTTGATGGGGCATTTGCGCGACAAGGCGCAGGAGCAGGGGCCGTCCTCATCCCACCCACCAAGGACAAGCTCCACTACGTAGTGCAGCTCTGCTTCCAGCAGGGAGAGAAGGTCTCCAACAACATTGCAGAATTCGAAGGCATGCTTGCTAGACTCAGGGCCGCAGCCGCACTGGGGGTGAAGCGGCTCACCATCAAGGGGGACTCACAGCTCCTCGTCAACTTCTCCAACAAGGAGTAGATGCCTAAGGACGAGCACATGGAGGCGTACCTAGAAGAGGTGCGCAAGATGGAGAAGCGGTTCATGGGCGTGGAGCTGCAGCACGTGCCACACGGAACGAACAAGGAAGCAGACAACATCGCCAAGAGAGCCTCCCGCAGGCTCCCTCAGGAGCCGGGGGTGTTTGAGGAGCGGCTCTTCAAGCCGTCTGCGGCTCCCCATGCCACGACTCCAGCACCGCCTCAGGAGGACTTGCCTCAGGCACCTGAGACGGGCGCCCCAGCTTGTGGCCACCCCTTGGGGGCCCGCCTGCTGCTTGCGCTCGAGCCTCAGGAGGGGTGCTGGACCGAAGGGTTCAAGGCGTACCTGCTTCAAGGGACCCTGCAAGAGAAGGAGGAGGAAACCAAGCGCGTGGCACGTCAAGCCACCGCATACTGCATCCAGGATGGTGAGTTATATTGCAAGAGGCCCAATGACGTTTCATTGCGGTGCATCTCCAGGGAACATGGGCTTGAGCTGCTAGCGGACATATACAGTGGGGATTGCGGGCATCATTCTTCATCACGCACTCTGGTGGGAAAGGCATTCCGCAGCGGCTTCTACTGGCCCACCATGCTCAACGACGCTGCAGAGCTGGTGCGCTCCTGTGAACCATGCCAGTTCCATGCCAAGCAAATCCACCAACCCGCACAAGGCCTCCAGAAGATCCCGCTCACATGGCCATTTGCGGTCTGGGGGCTGGACATCTTGGGGCTGTTCCCTCGAGCGCCAGGGGGCTACCGATACCTCTATGTCGCCATCGACAAGTTCACCAAGTGGGTGGATGTAGAAGCAATGCGCACCATCCCAGCTGGATCGGCTGTCAAGTTCATCAAGGGAATCACAAGCTGATGTGGGGTCCCTAACCGCATCATCACCGACAACGGCTCGCAGTTCACCAGCAACCTTTTCAAAACATATTGTGCTAATATTGGAATGCAGATATGCTACGCCTCAGTGGCGCACCCACGGAGCAATGTCTAGGCCGAGCGGGCCAATGCAGAAGTCCTAAGGGGCCTCACGACCAGGACCTTCAAGAAGAAGCTTGACGCCTGCGGCAGGGGCTGGCTTAACGAGCTACAGTCCGTGCTATGGTCCATCCGCACCACCGCGGCCAAGCCAACGGGAGAGACGCCATTCTTCCTTGTTTACGGAGCAGAAGCGGTTCTCCCTCACGAGGTCAAGCATCACTCCACGCAGGTCCTGGAGTTCTACGAGGCACGCCAGGATGCCACGCGGGGGATGGATCTCATGCTGGGGGAGGAACGCCGCCGTCAAGCCTCGCTCTGGGTGGCGAGGTATCAGCAGGCGCTGCGGCGGTACCATTGCCGCAGCGTCCGCTCCAGGACGTTAGAGGTGGGCGACCTTGTCCTGAGGCGGGTTCTCTCCAGGGAGGGGCTGCACAAGCTCTCTCCCATGTGGGAGCGCCCGTTTAGGATTGCCTGTGTCTCCAGGCTTGGCGCCGCATGCTTGGAGACACAGGATGGGGCCTCCATCCAGAACAGCTGGAACATCCAGCACCTCCGAAAGTTCTACCCCTGAAGCAAGGCCCCGGCCTGTGAAGGTATCCGCTCGTGACACTCTCACCTAATAATGAGTGGGGTTGTACACGCCCCGGAGTCTCCCGAGAGTCGCCCTAGGGGCTCCCTCCCACGTCTTAGTGGCAGCACTTAGCTCCACGCTGGTGAGAACACTAGATTAGGTGCCAGACGCGGCTGCTCATTTGCTTTCCGAAGTTGCTTGCAGTTTTTTAGTGACCCTTCAATGGATTTGTTATTTTCGAACCCTGGTTCCTCGAGCTGTTTCCTTCTCCTGAGCCGTTTTTGGCTTGAGGGCATGAGCGATGTGGCAGTCGCCCATCACTTCCTCTCGCGTGCCTCGCGCGTGGGGCTAGGTAGGTGTGTGCGCCTTGGGCCTACCCTCGCGCGCATGCATCGTGCCAAACCCAGGTGCTTTGGCTTCATCCTTGCGAGGAGCCCTTGATCAAGCTCACAGGCACCAGCACCCCTCATATCCGTGCCCCCCGGGCAGCGCGACATGGTGCATCAAGTTCGAGCTAACCTATGGCAGGGGGCTCACATAAGAAGGAGTGAGCCGCTCGTCAGTTTTTTCTCTTCCTTTGAAAGCAGCCCTGCAGTGGCTCCGCGACAGCTCTTGAGACCCCATGTCTCCCTGGAAAGGGGGACTCGTCGTGTACCTGACGCCAGGTCTTCGGGAGGCGGAAAACTACCACGCACATACCAAGCTAAGTTCTCCTATTCTAACTTACCCAATCACAAACGTTACAACACAGCATCAAGATAGCAAGCATAGCATAAAAGGCATAACTGCCATAGTTCATTACATGCCCCCGCGGGGTACACCATCTTTTTTTTGAATTACAGGAGAAAGGTGTCGTGGTCGCTGGGCTGCACGAGCACCTATGGGGCGGGGGCCTCTGGTCCGCAAGGAGGCGGGGCGCGCCTGCAGCAGATTGAGGCGAAGGCAGCGGGGATTTTACCCGGCCGGAGCTCTCCGGAGAGATAAAACTCCTACTGCTGCTTTGTGTTTGTATTTGTTCTTTGCTCGAAATCGTGGGTATGCTGTTGTCTCCAATCTGCGAACCGAACCCCTTCTACGTGCGCACGGGCCTCCTTTTTATAGTCTAAAGGGGTCACCGGCAGTGTACGCAGAGATAGGGGTAGAAAGGTAAAAGCGGGTTGGTACAACTGCTATCTATAGTGCCCCTACCTAACTCGGCGGCGGGGACAAGAGCATTTAATGCCCGTCCGGTCGCTCAACGATGCATGAAGCGACCGTTAGGGCGCCACCGATTGCCACGATGGCCTCCTAGTCACCTTCGCTCGCCACCTCGCCTTTGCTAGGCTGCCTGACTACACGCCAAGTGCACCAGGAATGATCTGTGGCGACACGTCGTCGGGTGAGCTGGGCCTTGGTAGCAGAGTGGTGGCCGTCGCGATAAGCACCTTGCATGATCGCTGCCTTGTCGCTCCATAAGCTTGCCGCTCGTCGGGTCTTCTTGGGACGCCTTGTAGCGTCGTGGCATGTTTTTACGAAGCGCCTTAGTGGGCCTTGCCCGCAAGCTCCTCTTGCCGGGTCTTGTTCTTCCGGCAAGCTTCTCTTGCGGGCCTTGTCCTTCGGCAAGCTTCTCTTCGGGGCCTTGTCTTCAAAGTTAACACTTTGTTCTTGAATGGTAGTAATAGGAATGACGAAGGGTCTTGGCGGACGCCTTGGCAAGCCTTGCTTGCTGAGGCGCTACTGTTGCCCGTGCCCAAGTTGAGGTACTAAGGTACCCCTACTTTAGTACACCGGCAGAGCCCCGAACTGGGCCATACAGTGCGGCTGTTGGGGCAGGCCCAAAGCAGGCACTGCGCAGCACAGGTCCAAACCAGATCCACTCGAATCCACCGCGCCCTCTCGTAACGGCACACGTCAATCCCGGCGTCGTGGGAGACGTGGGTGGCGTGCGTGATTTTCAAGGCGTCCACCCCCCTATGATCACGGGGCGGGGCGAGGTCACCTCATCCGTCGCCTCGGCTCTGCATCTCTGCCACGCGGCTCCCATGCGCTTGGGGTTACAGACGGTGGGAGTGGGAAACTGGGCCATTGCGATTCCCGTGCCTTGATTGGCTGAGCGGGGCGGCCGAGCCCCCACCTTGCTCCTTTAAGAAGGGCGAGAGGGCCTTGACCGCACTCTCCCATCTCCTCTCTTTCTTGACTTCGCTCCCCTTTCTCACATTCGCCATGGAGAAAGGAACCTGATTCTTCATCGGTGGCGGCGAGGTCGCCACCAGGACAACACCTCTCCTTATCCCGCTTTGTGGTGGCGAGCCAGCCACAAGGGAAGAGGGAGGCGAGTCGAGGCAGGGTCAGGCGCTCGGGGAAAAGGCGGGACGGGCGGCGCGCCATCTCCGCCTCCGCCGGCGGTTCCTCTCCCACAGCGGTCCATACCGGGATGACCCTTGCGAGTTCTTCGTCGAGGCTGCGCGGGCGCCTCGTCGTCGCCTCCGGCTTCCAGCTCCGTTTACAAGCGATGGAGTTGGACCCTTGAGACACTAAGATTGCACATGAGGGCTGTGGAATCAGCGGCACGCGAGTCCACGTTGTATTCCCAGCCCCTAATGTGATGTATCTTGATCGCGGGTGGAAGACGTTTGCTCGCATCCACAGCTTGACGGCATTGTTTACCCTCCATTTAAGTTAATGGAGGGCGACCTTCTCTCCGTCAAGGTCTTCGGGGACTCCGGCACTCGGGCGAGGTGCTGCGTGGACAGCTCCTCCGACAGCGAAAGTTCCTCCTCGGCGAGTAGCGAGGAGGAAGCGGCAGCGGCAGCGAGGTAGCGGGCGGTGGGATGATGGGCCCGACTAGGTGTCGGGCGTCGCTTCGTGCGCCACCGGCGACCCCATCATTCGTGTCGCCGGCTCCTTGAACTCCCCGGGGTCGTCTCCTTGGGCGGCTGGCGTAGGGAGGCTGCGGAAGAGGAAGAGGGTTGGTGGCAAGGCCGTCAAGTCGGAGTACGAGGGCGTAGTGCCCTCGACAGCGTGCTGACGCCCTATCGCCCCGTCTTTGAGCTCTGCTTCCGGCGCCGCCATCACCATCCAGCCTCCGGACAGCCCCCGGGATGTTCTCTTGGTGTCTTCTGGCACCCGTAGCTCGCCTAGGCGCTCCTTTTGCCCTTTTCGCCTCCTTGACCTACCTCCTGAAGAGAAGGACAGGAAAGGGATTACGGGCATCTTATCTTTTTAATTTGTAAGCCGTCGGGCCTTAGCTGCATTAAGAACTTGTAATCCTCTCTTTCATGTTTTTCATCCTCTATGGACTGTATCTATGTGGGATGTTTTTTAATGAAAAGGGGAATGCTTGCCGGGTTATATCCTTTATTCTGTTGCATCCCTTGTATGCTTTTACCCTCGCTTTTAGGGATCTTGCGGCGCAAAGCACACTTTGAGTCACGGAACATCGGTGACCTTCTTGGCGGTGTTGCCTCCGGCAAGAAACCTTGTCGGGGCTAGTTGCAGCGCACTTGTATTGTTGAGCGGACTCGAAACAAATCATGGGCGCAACTTAGCCATGACGCCGGTTCCTCCGCGCACAGGTTTTCCATACAAGGCACGGCAGTTTCCGGGAAGAAACGTGGTTTCGCATTCCCCAGTCCATAAGAGGATGCATGATGAGGGACGAAAGACTTATCTGACATCGCAGCCCCCGGCAATCCTGGCTTGCCGCGGATGAATCTTGGTACTCGCAGCCCCCAGCAATGCTGGCTTACCGGGGCCCGGGGGCCGGCACGCCCTTCTTCTCCTTCCTTGTCGCTGTTATTTTAGTTATGAGAACAACTTAGTTAGTGCCGTAATAAGTTACTTTGTCATATAACTTCATTCTGGGCAATGCTAGTTATGTTATCTCCTTTATTCAATTCCATTCCTTGTATGTCTTTACCCTACGCTTTTAGGAACCTTGCCGGTGCCAACACGCTTGCCGCGAGCGCTGAGTGCGGAACGTCAGCAGCCTGCTGGCGGTGTTGCCTCCGGCAAGAAAACTCGTCGGGGCTAGTTGCAGCACACTTTTATTGTTGAGCGGACTTGAAACAAAGTAAGGGCGCAACTTAGCCACGAGTTGATTCCTCCGCTGGGTTTTTCCATACAAGGCGATCGTTAAGGAGATAACATAAAAATTTAAAAACTAACTGTGCTCAAACTTTGGCAACTTAGCTTTTTTGTCTTCTGCGTTCCGGCAAGGCTGCATTTCTTCGAACGACGCCAACTGCTATGTTATCTCCTTTACTTGATTCCATCCCTTGTATGTTTTTACCCTTATGCTTTTAGGGAACTTGCGGTGCAAACACGCTTGCCTTGCGCTGAGTGCGAACATCGCGACTTGCGGCGGTGTCGCCCGACAAGGAACCTGTCGAGGCTAGTTGCGGCACGCTTTCGGTGTTGAGCGGACTCAAAATAGAGTAAAGGCGCAACAGCCACGAACCGATTCTTCTCGCATTGGGTTTTCCATACAAAGCACGGTCGTTCAAGGAATATAACTTAAAAATTTAAAAGCACTGTGCTCTACTTGCGGTGGAGCTCGATGGTGCGTCCTCGGCGGTGGCGCAGCACTCGAAGAGGTGCGCTTGCGGTGGAGCTTCGATGGTGCGTCCTCGGCGGTAGCGCAGCACTCGAAGAGTGCGCTTGCGGAGTGGGCATCGAGCTACTCTGTCGGACTCGGTCTTTGGTGAAGTTGTCTTTGCCTTCTTGCACTTGCCGGTGGAGCTCGATGGTGCGTCCTCGACGGTAGCGCAGCACTCTGAAGAGGTGCGCTTGCCGGAGTGGGCATCGAGCTACTCTTGCGGACTTGGTCTTCTTCTTCTTCCCGGGGAACTTCAGCGGCAAGTGGTTTGCGCTCTGCCGCGGCTGCTGCTTCCCGGTAGATCTTGTCGGTACAGATAAGTGCGTCTTTCTTGTCGCCGTGGACAGAAATGACACTTATCGGACCAGGCATCTTGAGCACATTGTATGCGTAGTGAGAGGCTGCCATGAACTTGGCGAGCGCTGGATGGCCAAGTATCCCATTGTAAGGCAATGGGAAATCAGCAACATCAAATGTGAATCTCTCTGTCCTGAAATTCAGCTCGCTGCCAAACGTCACTGGCAGTGTGATCTTCCCCTTTGGCTTGCTCCTTCCCGGGTTGATTCCTTGAAAGGTACCAGTTTCTTGAGCTCCTTTGTCGGGGATCTGGAGCTTGTTGAGTACCGCGGAAGAGATCAGATTTAGGCCGGCCCCACCGTCAACCAACATCTTTGTGACCTTGAGGTTGCGGATGGTTGGCGAAACCAACATCGGCAAGCACCCGACCGCGATGATCACGATCATGGTGATCCTCACCGTCAAAAGGCGATGGGCGTCTTTGGACCACTTGAGGGCTTGCGCGATTCGGTGATGGTTCTCGCATTCACCTCCGCACCTTGTTTGAGTTGACGGTGCGAGGTGTGCAAAGAGGCACCGCCGTCAACGCACAAAACCTCCGTCGCCTTCTGAAACTCTTGGTCGTCGGTCTCATCCTCATCCATCTCATCATCCTCATCTTCTTCTTCGTCCTCCCCGGGCGGGTAGCTTCTTTCCGGATCCTCCGCCACCTTCCCGGGCCTTCTCCTTGTCGCGGCGCTCATATTCAGCTTTACGTAGCTCGCCATCTGCTCAACCTTCTTGCATGCTTGGAGGTCATGGCCCTTGGTGTGATGGATCTTGCGATCTTGCTTGCGGAGCCGTCTTGCTTGTCGGCCACCACGGCCTCGCCCGGTCGCCCGGCTTTGGCCTTGCCGGAGCCGCCTCCGTTGCGGACTGCTCAACAACTAGCACATCCTTAGCCTTTCTCTTTCTGTTATTCCGCCTCGGTTCCTCTTTGCGGGCGTCCTCTTGTCGAGATCATACGCTCCTACATTCTCTCCGGGAGTTTCCTCCCTCTTGACGCGATGCACACTTGTCGGCGGAGCATATAGCTGTTGACATCTCTAATCTTGCACATCGCCATCTCCTCCCTCATCCTGCGATTCTGCGCGTTCGATGGAGCAGCGGCGATAACCTTGGCGGTGGACGTCCGGGATGTTCGCTGCACTGGCTGAATCTCTGTATGTACTTGCGAGGATTCTCCTTCATACGGGCAAGCAAATGAAGATCGCTTTCTGGCCATGGGGCTTGTGGCCCACTGTGAATCTTGCCGACAAACTGATGGCACAAGTCCGCCCGAAGAAATGGAGCTGTCCGGCAAGTGCATGAGCCAAGATCGGCGTTGGGCTTGAGCACCGCGGGAAGTAGTTGGCGGATCTTCTCATCGCGCCCGACGCTGCACCGTGATGGTGTAGACGGCGAGAACTCTAATGGATGTATCATGCCATCATACTTCTCGCATGCGTCGCTTGAAGTTCTTAGTCTTTGAGCCTTTGGACTGCCGCAGCTCACGCAGTGAACACGGGGCAACCTACGCGTCTGACAAGTCGCTGGTTCCCCTGGCGCATGCATATCAACGATGGGCCCGGTGTGCTCGTCGGATTGGCGCGCGCTTCTCTTCTGCGCTCGTCTGGTCTGGCGTCTTCGTGTCGTCGTTCTTGGAAGCGTGGCGTTGATCGCGGCGAGCTCATGGGTCCGCACGGCGGTGGAGTCGGTGTCGAGGTTGGCCAGCGAGTCGGCGATCTTGGCCTTGGGGCGAGAGTCGTGATAATGCACCCCAGCGGTCTTGTCGGCGTCGGCTTGCGCTGGCGTCTTGCCGAGCTTCGATGTGCTTTCGGTTGCGGGGCTTGTCGGTGTTAAGCGGAAGCCGAGGCTCTGAATGGTCATCCTCGATCGTCGATCTTATGCGTGGAGGGTAATCTAAGCAGTGAGCTCGGGCGATGCTTCCTCTGGAGTCTTAGGCGGTGGTGGCGGCGAGTGCGGGACATGCTCGGACTCCCAAGCGGGTTGGAAGGAAGCGATACCCGTCGAGCGACCGCACCTCACTCGTGCCGACATCTTTGGCGTGCCGCTGGTCTTGAGCGTCTCGCGATCCGCCCGGCAGCCTCGTTCCCGCGAGCGCGGTGCTATGGGCACCGTGGCGTTGCCGATCTTGCACCTCCGAGAGAGTGCGGTGGATATCGAGGCTGGCTGAAGCTTGCGGGGCCTTCTCCTTGGACTGGTGATAGCGTGAGTCCCGCGGCGCCCGCTCCTCCGCGGCGTCCACCCCGCCCGTTTCCTCCGGTGGCGATAGGGCGATCGCGAGCGGGCGGCTACTTCGAAGCCTTCTTCTTGGTGGCATGTCGATGAAGATGTTGATGTAGCGCCGCGTAGATGCGGATCGAATCGCATGACCTCGGCGCACCCTACAGCGCGCCAAAGATGTAAGTGGTCATTTGGGCTGCCACGAGCACCTATGGGCAGGGGCCTACAGTGCAGCAAGGGCGGCGAAGGCGAGCGAATCGGCGAAGGCGCGCGGGATTTTACCCGGCCGGAGCTCTCGAGAGATAAAACTCCTCTGCTGCTTTGTGTTTGTATTTGTTCTTTGCTCGGCGTGGGTTCTTTGTTGTCTCCAATCTGCGAACCGAACCCCTTCTCGTCTTACGGGCCTCCTTTTATAGTCTAAAGGGGTCACCGACAGGTGCAAGCGCAAAGAGAGGGTAGAAAGGTAAAATCGGGTTTGTACAAGCTGCTATCTCTGATTGCCCCCTACCTAACTCGGCGACAAGGGACAAGAGCATTTAATGCTCGTCGGTCGCTCAACGATGCGTAAACGACCGTTAGGGCGCCACCGATTGCCACGATGGCCTCCTAGTCACCTTCGCTTCGCCACCTCGCCTTTGCTAGGCTGCCTGACTACGCCCGTGCACCGGGAATGATCTGTGGCGACACGTCGTCGGGTGAGCTGGGCCTTGGAGCGAGTGAGTGGCTTTGCGCTGACAAGCGCCTTGCATGATCGCTGCCTGTCGCTCCGCAAGCTTCTGCTCGTCGGGTCTTCGGAGGCAGCAGCGCGTCATAACAGAGATTTTTACGAAGCGCCTTGGTCGGCCTTCAGGCAAGCTCCTCTTGCGGGGTCTTGTTCTTCGGCAAGCTTCTCTTGCGGGGCCTTATCCTTCCGGCAAGCTTCTCTTGCGGGGCCTTGTCTTCAAAGTTAACACTTTGTTCTTGAATAGTAGTAATAGGAATGACGAAGGGTCTTGGCGGACGGCAAGCAAGCCCTAACCCTGAAGCGCTCATTGCCGTGCCCAAGTTCGGGGTACTAAGGTACCCCTACTTTAGTACACCGACAAAAGGAAAGGCTAAACAAAGAGGGCCCGAAGGCATACGAATCTGGCACCAGCACCGCATCCTCAAGCAATGCCTCAAGGTGTCAGTCTTGAGTCCAAGTTCGCCGGCCCCCAGTACGCCGGGCTCCTCTCCAGCTTCACTGGAGCACCACAGCGGGACAAACCACCGACGTCCTAGACCCGGGTACAACGGCGCGGGGGCCGGTCGTAGCCACCACTGCTCGAGCCCTCATCTGAGGAGGAGCTTCCGTCGCAGGAGGAGGAGCGCGCGCCCCGAAGACCAAGCTCACCATCACCACCTCCGTCGTCGCTGCCACCCTCCGGGTAGCACCCCACGCGGCGGCCGTCCTCCCTGAACACCCTCACGTAGAGGGTCACCAGGCCATCGTACTTGAAGTGAAGGGTGCACCTTCGCCCAGGCCTCGCGCGTCTGCCAGCCACAGGTCAGGACCACGCTGTCAGAGGCGGCGACCTCGGCCCTAACCCACGAAGCTCTATTGCAGCACCCGTCAGCCTGTAGCCAGAGGCCGTTGAGCCCCAAAGAAGGAAGCTCGCCAGAAAAGAAATGTGGAAGTTGGAGCGAGGTGCTGGCTGGGCTCTCCGGCCACACCACAAATTCAGGGAGCATGTCCAGCTAGGAGAAGCGCTGTCGAGGTGGGCACATGATCACGGCGCACCTCCCTTCGTCATGGGGCTGCTCAAAGGCAGTGGCCCGCCACGAAAGAGTGCCATCAGCGCAGCCAAAACAACGCCGCCTCTAGAAGTGCGTGCCCGCGCCCCCTAGAGGCCCGCCCTTGGGCGTGGGTGCTTGCGGGAGGGGCAGCCCGACCTCTCTTGGGGGCGGAGGCTAGCCCCTCATGAAGCCTTCCCTTCTCATTCTTGCTGAAAACCTCCTCGGCAGCGCCATGGGAGTGAGTGAAGAAAGAGAAAGCGAAAGCAAAAGCGAAGAGAGATGGGCGAGGCTCTGCCCTCCTTGCATTATAGGCAAGGGGAGGCCAACCGCCCGACCTCCGACCTCGCGCCATCATGATCTTCTGCGTGCGCATCGTCGGCGTCAAGTCAAAGCGATTCTTTGAGCAGCATGAGAGCGGATCGCCCACATCCCATCAATCGCCCGCGTGTAATCAAGGCTGCAAGCGGTTGGGGCCATGGCGCTCCACTTGCCCTTTGGCTTTGCCTGAAAGCCAAGTCAAAAGCGCCTTGGGCCCAAAAGCTCTTGTCGGTGTCTGGATATGGGGGTATCAGCCACCTGCACTGACCCACCGCGTGGCTCCATCAATAACTTTGGTATGGCCTAACCCGACATCAACAACTCAAGACCCGCGCCAGCCGAGCCTCATGAGAACAATGCCAAGACCAGGGGATCGGCCTCCTCGGGTTGGCTCCGAGGCGGAGAGATCTATCAGGGTTTACCTCATGAGGCTAAGTGGCGTGAGCCATGATGATAAGGCGAGGCGGTATGAGGCGTAGGTTTCCTATTTGGTGCAAAGGGCGGGCCGCATATGTGGAGTCCCAAGGAATCAGCCAAGGTTTCCATTACAGTGCAGCAGAGACCAAGACGCCCGGGATGGCAGGACCTGGTCATCGGCAGGCCCACCAGACATCACGACCCGAGGCTTTTGCGGGAAGACCACTTTGTCGGGAAGGTTGTACTACTTGTCCCCTTTCAAATCCGGCCGTTGTGGGATCCTCTCCCACATTTGGAAGAGGACCAAGAGCCACTATAAATAGGACTAGCCACCACCATAGAGGCAAGACAAGCCAGAACTAGCTCACAGCTCACCGGCTCCTTGAGCTCAAGAACACCTCTCCTCGAGGCGGTTAAGTCCACTATACTAGTTCATCCTCGGCCCTCGGAGGCAATCAACCAAAATTTGGGTAAGGTATTACACCTCAAGGTGGCCGAACTAGGATAAGCGATGTGTCTCTTTGTCTCTTGAGCTTGTCGCTAGGCTTAGGAGGATCGCGAGTAGGCAGGCTGGGTAGGTTGAGATCTCCGCACGCACCCCAGAGTTTGAACCTCTCAAGGGTTTGCGGATCCCGTAATCCGACAGAATCGACATGTTTGGTCTTGATGACTACGTCATCAACGTATGCTTCCACAGTTTTGCCGATCTGTTTTTCCAAGCATGTTCGAATCATGCGTTGGTAAGTTGCACCGGCGTTCTTGAGCCCGAAAGGCATAGTATTGAAGCAGAAGGGCACGTATGGAGTGATGAATGCCGTTGTGGCCTGATCGGATTCTTTCATCTTAATTTGATGATATCCGGAATATGTGTCGAGGAAGCACAAGGAAACCCTACGGTTGCATTGATAATTTGGTCGATTCGAGGTAGTGGGAAGGGGTCCTTGGGGAAAGCCTTGTTAAGATCTTTGAAATCAACACACAGGCGCCAGGATTTATCCTTCTTAGGTACCATGACCAGGTTTGCTAGCCAGTCCGGATGCTTGATCTCTCTGATGAACCCGACTTCGAGTAACTTGGCTAGCTCCTCCCCCATGGCTTGTCGTTTGGGTTCGAAGAATCGACGAAGAGTTTGTTTGACTGGTTTGTATCCTTTCAATATATTGAGACTATGTTCAGCCAGCCTTCATGGGATACCTGGCATATCGGAAGGAACTAGGCAAAAATGTCCCAGTTCTCATGTAAGAATGCGCGTAATGCGCCGTCCACAGTCGGTTCCAGTTGTGCCCCAATGGAAGCTATTTTATTGGGGTCCGTTGGGTGGACTTGAAATTTGACTATCTCGTCAGCCCGCTTGAAGGAGGTAGACTTTGGTCTCTTATCGAGGATTACATCGCCCTGTCTACTGTGGAATGTAGAGTGGTCAATTCCTCAGCCGCGAGGGCCTCGGATAACGTCTCAAGGGCCAGAGATGCAGTTTTGTTTTTGGCTCGGAGGGCTATGTCCGGATTGCTGGCTATAGTGATGATTCCATTGGGCCGGGCAACTTGAGCTTCATATACCCGTAATAGGGTATGGCTTGGAAGCGCGTGAATGCGTCTCGGCCCAGCAGAGCATGATACCCGTTGTTGAATGGTGCCACATGGAAGAGTAGATTTTCAGACCTATAATTCTCCGGTGTGCCGAATACCACATCGAGTTTGATTTTTCCCGAGCATATGGCTTCTCGGCAGGGGATAATACCGCGAAAGGTTGTGTTAGTTTGCTCAATGTGACTCCTGTCCATTTGCATTTTATTGAGCGCGTCCTCATAAATGAGGTTAAATCCGCTGCCGCGTCCATGAGCACTTTAGTGAGGTGGAAATCGTCTACGATTGGGTTTAGGACCAAAGCGGTTGGTCCCTGGACTGAGCGGGCTCTTGGTTCATCATCGGCGTTAAAAGTGATAGCTGTGTCATTCCAAGGGTTTACTGCTGCCACGTGGTAGACTTCGGCAAGGTCGCTGTCGTGGTGGGCGCACGACAGATGCCAAGGATGGCTAAAAGGAGGAGGCTCGAGGTATTTGAGTGGGCCGGGCGAGGTTGATATCTTGTGGGCTGGGAGACTGAACATACCAGGAGTTGGGGCTCTCAGGAGAATAACACCCCTAGTCTGCCGAGTTTAGTTGGATGGTTGATAGTACAATGTGGCTCTCTGGAGCTGTTTGGAGGAGGAAGAAGGCTGGCCAAGGCTTGGTGCTCCTTCTCCTTAGTGTTGCTATCTGATGGCTAGTCCTATCTTGCTTGGTCTATCTTGTGTGGCTTTGCATGTAAATGCGTGTCGTATGTCTCTGTTGAATATCTCTCCTCCTTTGTGGCGTGGACTCTGGGGGGTTTATAGACCAACCACGGGGTTACAATGGTAATATGCCGGTCGGTGGAGTCCGTATTATCGGCGTCCGGGGTCTTGGGATGGGTCCCTTCGAGGGCTTGTGGTTTGCAGGTTCCCTAGGTGCGGGCCCCGCATGCCTAGGGGGGTGTGTGCCGTCTTGTCGTCGTCATGGCGTGGCGGGTCGAGTCGTGCCTGATGTTCTCCGTCGAGCCACCGCTTATTATCGTCGGCGTAGAAGGCGGGAACTCTTGTTGTTATGCCGCCACAGTCGTGGTAGGTAAGAAACCTTTGTTGCCCACGCTTCTGGTGACCACGGGCATGGCGAAACCTTTGTGGTCTTAGTCGTCGATGATTGAGGTCTCATCCCATCGTCTGCACTGGATGGGGCCGGGAGGTGACCGTGGTGGGTTGCCATGGGCGCCCGCAGGTGGGTTGGCTTCTTGGGGAAACCAAAGGTTGCGCCCGGGTTGAAGTATATGCGCCGCTTCTTGCGGCGGGTTATTGTCTGTAATCGGTCGAGGTCTTGGCAGGTTCTTGCGCCTTCCGGGTCAGCGACCGGCTGGCGACGCCGATTCTTGAAGCGGCGTGGGCCCGCTGTTTTTAAATAGATCCGGGTTCCGTTGCTGCACAGAGGTTCATCCCCGACAGTAGTCCCGAAGCTGTGAAGGTCCGCCGTCTTGGACGAGTGGGCCTTCCACAGCCCCTAAACAAGCGGAATCTGTGCGCTTCGGTCGGTTAACACCCACAATGTGCGGTTTTTAGGAAACGGATCGCAGCATCCGCTGTGGCGAAGCGAGAATCCGTCGAATCTTGAGGCAATCCCTCGGGCTTCGTGTTGGCGCCACGTGGTGCCCAGAAGCCGGAGGGAACTGACAAGCCCAGCGCCCGTTGCGGAGATCGTCAACCTCTGCGGCGGGTGGCGGTGATGAGGGCCGGGGAGGGCTCACCGGCACGGACCTTCTCGCCAGCGTTCATCACTGTTGGGTCCTCCCGCCGGAGCACTCCTGCCTCGCCGGCAAGATGATCGGCCTACAAGACCCCAACGAATGGAATTCGTGCCATGTCTCAGGAAGCAGGCAGCGCGCCCGTCAATGCCATCTCGGGGCCAATCTTGGAAGGATTGGCTATTTAAAGCGCCGTATAGGCGAACCCAAGCGCCGAGGTGGCATCTGGTCTCACTGCTTTCCGCGCGCATCTTCTTGTTCGTCCCGAAGCGTCGTCGGGATGTTCTTACGAATCGACGACGGCATCCTTCGCCCGGGCTCCGGCTGTAGGTGGCGCCGGTGGCACGGAAGAACCAGCGGCCCAAAGCGGTGAGGTGGCGAGTCGAAGCGGTAGCCGTCTTGTGCAGTGCTTCGAGTCTTTCTCTTCTTCATTTGTCTTTAATTGTTGCTTTCGTGTCGCGGTGAAAGCGGCAGCTGATGCAGATTGCTTAGTGTAGCGGCATTGGGCGAGGCGGCAACCTTGGCGAACCGGGTCCTCGCGCGAGGCGGCGCCGAGCTCCTGCATAGCAGGACAGCGTCGTGTCGTGACCCTGCGGATCGAAGCAGCAGCGAGCCTTGGCCGACTCGATCGGTCTTGGCGGGGTAAGTCTTGTTTCTTGCTTGTGCCCTGATTTCTTGTTTCTTTTGCTTATACGCGCCTTCTTCTTGGTCGCCCGTCGCGGCTGGCGAGGGCAGCGGCGGAGGCGCTGACCACGAAGGACCGTGTTCAGCGAGCCGGTCCAAACTTCGCCCGGCCTGGCGGGGAGGCAGCAGGCGACTTCGGACCTCGGTTTGGACCGGACGATGCCAAGGCCTTGGCTGGCGTGACAGGAACAGGGCCCGGAGTTGGGGCGTCGGTCGGGCTTGGACCCGGCGGGGCGTGGTAGCGAGGCAACCGCAGGCCGGCTGGCGCGAGATCTTGCGGAGGGCATGGTGGTGGGCGGCAGTTTTTCGCCGTCGTCGGTGAGGGAACCGCGGCCGTGGGGGCGGCGAGTGGTGCTCCTCGACGGGAGGTCGTGGAGGTGAAGCGATACCCGCCCGCGGGCCAATATTGTCGGCGGCGGGCTGATGGTGGTGGGCGGCATCTGGAGGCGCCCGCGCGGCAGCCGACGCCGTCGGCTATGGAGGAAGCACCACGGTGCACGAGTGGCGGCAACGAGGCAGCACCGTCGGAGAAATCTTGGCTGTGTCATGGCGGACAGCAGGGGGCCGCATGTAGTGCCCCGGCGGCAGCCTTGCCAATCTGTACCATGCGCGATCCAGCGGGCGAAGCGCCCGTCTTGACCCAGAACCAGGAAGGGCGGGGCTGGATGCCGTCGACCACCGTCTGCGAGGCAGACCGGGCGCCGCCGGGCCTTCGCTCGAGGCGAGGCAGGAGGACAGCGACACAGGAAGCGCCATCTGGTAAGTCCTTCTTCTTCTTCTTTTCTTGTGATTTTATCTCTGTGAGGCGCGCCGGCTCTGCTGGAGTGTAACCCCAAGGTTGAGACCAACTATGTAGTAGTTGGGTGAACCTTAAGGCGAATGGCCTTGTGTTGACTTTGGTCTTCTCTTGACACATTGATGCCTTAGGGTTGCACGCCTCTGCGGCTCTGGGCAAGCAAGGGAGCTCAAGGAGCAACTTGCTGCCAAGGAGGAAGGAGCTTCGTGTGCATGCAGGTACTTTGTTGAGTTCTTTTCTTCTAGTGAGGCGGCGCTAAGCTCACCACTAGATGTAACCCGAGATCGGGCCAAGCTGTATAACAGTAGGCCAAATCTTGAAACCTTGTCTTATTTTTTCTTCTGCTGAGTTCTTCTTCTGCGGCGTAAGGTGCTTTCTTGGCGGACCCGGCTGTTTGGGCTGGTCATCACTATGACCGGCTCGTTCTTGATTCAGTCGTCTCGGTGTCGGCGGCCTTGCCAGGCGAAGGCGCGCGGCTTTGGCGGTCTCTTAGCCAACGGCAAACTGCACGGCAGCGGGCGGAGTCAGAAACGCCTCGAGGCGAGTGGGAGCTTCTTAAAGCGGAAGCCGCCAAAGCGGTGGCGCGCGGCGCGTTGGTCGGCGGCAGCAGCGGCCAGCTGGCAGCGACAACGAAGCGAAGCTCGAGCCAAGGTGGAAGCGTCTGCGAGAAGCGAGCCATCACGGTTGAGAGGCCCGCCGACCGAGGCTCGTCGTCGTGAGGCGCGAGAAGGTGTCCGAAACAAGGCGCCTTGGTGAAAGCGACCCTGCTAAAGCGGTGACCTAGAGGCGCTCGGGGAGCGGGACCGTGTCTTGGAGTGGGAGTGACGTGGTATGCTGCTCGAGGTGCAGCACTTGGAAGAGTATTTCTCCAGTAAGTGCTGCTTCTTCGTTGTTTGCCGAGTAGGAACCCGACCCTTTCTTCTTTGTTGCTCTTCTGACTTGCTTCGTCTTTGGCTGCAGCGGCCTTTCAGGAGACGTAGTGGCTAGCAGAGGAAGCCGTCTGCTATCATGTCGTGGTCGGCTGAGGCACGAGCACCTATGGGGCGAGGCCTCTAATCTAACAAGGGAAGGCGGGCCTGAGCAGATCAGGCCAGCTTGAGGGAGATTTTACCCGGCCGGAGCTCTCCGGAAGATAAAACTCATCTTGCTGCTTTGTGTTTGTATTGTTCTTGCTTTCAGCGTGGGTATCTTTGTGGTCTCGAATGAGTCGGGCTGGACGAACGAGCGAACGAACCCCGCGAACCCCTCTACGTCGCCAGGCCTCCTTTTATAGTCCTAAAGGGGTCACCGACAGGTAACAGCGAAGAAGGTAGAAAAGCAGCGAGGTTGGTACAAGCGCTATCTCGATGCCCCCTACTAACTCGGCGGCGGGGACAAGAGCATTTAATGCCCATCCGGTCCTCAACGGTGCATGAAAGCGACCGTTAGAAGCGCCACCGATTGCCGCGATGGCCTCCTAGTCACCTTCGCTCGCCACCTCGCACCGCTAGGCTACCTGACTACGCCACGTGCTCGGGAATGATCCGATGGCGACTGCGTCGTCGGGTGAGCTGGGCGTGGTAGCGAGGTGGTTAACCGCTCGCGGCAAGCGCCTTGCGCAGTCTTTGTGCGAGTCGCACCCGCAAGCTTGCCGCTTAGCCGGGTCTTGCGAAGACGCCAGCAGCTGTCGTGGCAGAAGTTTTACGAAAGCGCCTTGGTTGGCCTTCCGGCAAGCTCCTCTTGCGGGGTCTTCTCTTCCGGCAAGCTTCTCTTGCGGAGTCTTATCCATCGGCAAGCTCCTCTTGTCGAGGCCTTGTCTAAAGTTAACACTTTGTTCTTGAATAGTAGTAATAAAGATAATGAAGGGTCTTGGCGGGCCGCCCCGCAAGCCTATTGGCGCTGCAACTGCCCGTGCGGAAGTTAGGGGTACTAAGGTACCCCTACTTTAGTACCGGCAGGAGGCCCAGGAACTGGGCTATACTAGGTGCCAAGCTGTTGGGCGGGCCCAAAAGCAGGCTGCAGGCACAGCGGCTGAGTCAAAACCGGATCCTCGAATCCACAGCGTTCTCATGCTGAGCCTTGCAGCGTCAATCGCGGCGTCGTGGGAAGGACGTGGAACAATATCTCAATCCGGGGAAATGCGTAACGTTCACCTCCCTGTTTATAAGCCGAGAAGCAGGGCCGTTCCCCTTATCGCCAGCCTTGCGGTTCCTTCCTCAAAAGCTCCACGCTCCCTCACGCTTCCCCAAGCGAAGGAGGCAGTGCTCCGCCGCCCGCCGCCGCCGTCATCCTCAGCGCTTCCGCGCTCCCCGCCACTTCCGCCATGGCTCCGAAGCCAGCAAGGCGAGAAGTCGGCCGGCGTTCGGCAAGGTCTTGCGCAAAAGCAGTGCTTTCCTCGAACTCACGGGAAGCGCTGCGGAGGAGTTCTACCCCTCTTACAGTGGCGAGAGCGGGCGCATCGCCCTGCCCGGTGCTCGCCCGGCTTCAAATCGGCGGTGCCCAAAAAGTACTATTTCTTTCCGGTGTTCTTCTGTGCGGGCTCTTCCCACCTTTTGGACTTCTTCTGCGACATCATGAATACCTCAGGGTTTCATCTTCTTGATTTCACCCCCAGCGCCGTTACGACAATGGCGGTTTCGCACCTCTGCGAGAACTTTGTTAGCATCCACCCAAGTGTCGCTCTTTTTCGCCATTATTTCACCCCGAGCGAAAGGAGAGCCATTGGCTGGCGGAGTTGCTGGATCTCCGCGAACGGCATGAAGGAGGTGTATCTGGCGGAGGCGACTCGCGTACAAGTGGGATGAGTGGAGGCGGAATGGTGCTAGATCTGTGATGCCAATCCGCAGCCATTCACTAACCTCACGCCGAGGTCGGGTAGTTAGCGGCGGCAGGGCGCTACTGTCGGGCGATGCCAAGCTGAAGGTGCCACCACGAATCCTCGGCTTAGGCTTGCGGAGCTCCTGGCGGGCGGTTGGCGGCGGATTTCGCCAGCCGTCGCATCGCCCTCTGCGAGAAGAGGGAGAGCCCGCTGGCAGTTTGGCGGCCGGCGGATATCATGAGGCTGCGCCGGGACTCAACTTCAACTTCACGGTTACGGGCTTGCGGGATCTTTGAGGAGCTGTTCAAGCGCAGCGTAACCATCCGGAGTGGTTCGGGCTGCGGCGTCATCCCGATTGTGCAACAACTCGGTAGCGATCGCATCTGTAATGATGCAGTCACGATTCATGGGATAGTCCCAACAGGATGGAGCCCGCCCGGCGGCGTCGATGCAGCAATTCTTGATGGCTTGGCGGAGTGGCGATCAACTCCGACGGCGAAGGCTCCTCACCGCGCCACCACCAAGAGCGAGATCGCTACGCCGCATACGAGGCCAAAAGCGGCGGCAACGCCGCCGCGGCAGTTCGGCTTCACGTTGGAGGAAGCGGCGGCTGGCGAAACCGAGCCTTGCCGAGAGGACCTTGCGGAGGGTTGTTGGCGAGGCCGAGGTGAACAGCGAGCCCGCCCGGGCGGCGGCCAGCCGTCTTGAGCGACACTTGCGGCGGGGCTGGCCGCAACCCCAATTCCAACCGAAGCGCCCGCCGTCCAGTGCAATCTGGCGGGGAGGCGAGCAGGTCGGCAATGCGGCGCCATAGGACCGACTCACCACGGCAAGTACCATTGCAGCGAGGAATCGAGTTGTGCAAATCAGCGAGGCGGGGTCTTCCGGGCCGCCACGCTGATCTGCCCGCTGCTCGACAAGCGTCGAAGAGCCTACTCCTCCGCCACACCCGCGAGAGAGAGTACGGACCGACCTCTCCAGCTGAGCTCCTCCGATGATGATGAAGAGGAGGAGGAGGAGGAGTAAGACTTTCTTCTCTGTTCTTGATTTTCTTGATCTTTGTTGTTTCTTGTCTTGCATCGTCTGTTTCTCCACTGAACCTTGTTCCTTTTCGGGACTACGGCGAGAGAGTGGCGAAGAGGGCCAAGGTCCCGTGGTTGACATCAGGGCGATCTGCCGGGGCAGCGGAAGGATTACGTCGAGACCACCTTAGCGGATCGGTTCCTTCTCCTCTGACAGCCCTGCCTGCCCCAGCGTAAATGTTTGGTTTACTTCCCATTGTGGAAGCGCGCGGATGCTTCTTCTTTTCTTGACATCTTGATTGTCGATTCATTTGTGTAGGAAGCGAAACAGGCCCTGGGGAGCAACGAGCCGCCCAGGTCTTTGTCTGAACCGACCCTTCGCCGCCAAAGGCGGTTCTCCGATTTCAAGGGCGTTCCCGGCAAGGAGGGTCCCGGCAAGGCGGAACGTGA